>JAMLFT010005937.1:0-16827 GCA_026544285.1 Pachyrhizus erosus
ATATATTAAATATTTCTAATATTAAATAAGTTTTTAAATAATATCAAAATAGTTATTTCATTACATTATCATAATTAGAATAATGATTACTTTTATATTTTTAATGATTCAAGAATTTAATATGATAATTCTTTAAAAAAATTAATTAATACCAAACAAATCTTTGAATGATTAAATTAGTAGTTAGTAGTTTTAAAAGTTAAAATAATGATGTTCAATTTGTAAAAATTATTTTTATATTATAATAATTAGTTAATATATTATGTAATGTGTACCTCTACATTTTATAAAATGCAATACAGCAATTCGAGTTTCCTAACATAGTAACATGCATTAGTTTTATAAATTATTATGATGTATGTTCAAAATTATTATGCTAGATAAGTAACAACCTTTAGCTTCCATATATCACTCTTCAGTCATAATCTGTGCATTGAGTAAGAAGAATCAACAGGTTAATTGCATTTCCCACATACATTACACATACAGTAAAAAAGAAACACACGTGGTCAATTGTCTGCAACAACTTTTAATTTTGCTGAAGACCTTTCTCTTATGCAAGTTTGTTGGTCCTTCAAACTCCAAAGATTTTGGATCTTCCACTTTCTCAAGAGAGATAAATTTCTAATAAAATTATAATAATTTTAGTTAATCATAAAATACCTATTTAAATTTTCATTTTAGTTCTAGTCTTCAAGATATTGAAATTTCCCATTGCTAGTACGCATAAATCATAATGCTTAGAAAAACATGGTTTTATTGGTTCTCAACTGCATACTCTAACTCAACTTCATAATAGAAATTGCCCTATGAATCCAATATCATAAGATTTACAATTAGAGACTATTGGAGTACTGATTATGAGAATAACCATAAGACCTCAATATCATTGCAAACAAATAGTAGCAAAGGTATATGATGGGGAAGATGCAAACGAACGTGTTGCTTGAGGACCGACTCTGAGCAAGTGTCGTGTTTCTCTCATTCCAGAATTGGATCCCGTTGCCACCTGGGCATGCTAGTGTAGGCCAATTCCTCTGCAAGAAGCTGGTTGAGGTAGAAATGGGTCATCCAGTATAGGACAAGAACGCTGAAACCGGTTCATTTGCAAAATCTGTCAGTTGCGGCATCAAGTTGGTGGTGGACTTCAAGCTCTATGCTCCATGTACGAACATGGCAAATTTGGTTGTACACAAAGTGGTTGAAGAATTGGCAACAAAAACTATCCCATCTATGTCACAACAATGAGTGAGAATTGGCAAATTCCCAGACCTCAGAGACTTGTTCCCCCTTCAACACCTTCCAGTTTTTCTATCCACCCCTTCACCCGAATGTTCAAGGAACTTACTAACTTCTCTGTCCTTGGCTCTGGCACCATTCCCTTAGATGTCATCTCCCCAAAATAACGCATGGCATCCTTTACTCTCCCTTTTTCCAAGTGCTGATGAATCATGATGGTATATGATCTCCTATCCGGGCCCCATCCATTCCTCTCCATTTCTTCCCAAGTTTTTCTCACTCCATCCCCATCATCCCATTTCATGTACAACCTCAATACCAAGTTATAAACGTCATCATTCATGCCACATCCATTTCTCTCCATCCTTTCCAAAACCCCGTCAACTTCATCCGGCTCCTTGGAGCTCTTGAGCAAGTAACAATAAGTAACAGCATTAGGCAAGCAACTCCCCTTCCTCCTCTCCATCTCATCCACCAGTTCATACACCTTCTCCATTCGCCGTATCTTGCACATGTATTTAATAAGCGAATTGTAAGTAGCAACATTCGGTTCACAACCCCGCTCATTCATCTCACCAAAAATCTCCAATGCCTCAGGAATCCTCTTCTTGAAACAAAGAGCATCAATGATGCAGTTGCATATCACAACATCGGGTTTACAACCCTTGTCCCACATGCCACGGAACAACTTCAGTGCCGTACCAAGTTTCCCTTTCTTAGTCAACGCCTTGATGAAGGTAGCGTAAGTGAATATATCAGGCTTGAATGGAGAAGCCACTATATCTCTCCACACCCTCTTTGCCTCATGCACGTTCCCTAAAACACACCAACCATTCAGGATCACGTTCCACGTCTTTATATCTGCACTACTAGAAACAATAAGTTATTGTTAAAACAATTTATACGTAATTAAAAAAAAAAAAAACAATCATTAATAAAATCTGAAGGATCCCAATATTAGTAAAAAAATTCAATTAAATCATTTGGTCCCTTTATCTGTATCAACTTTTCATTTTAATGCTTGTATCAAAAACTTTATATACGAGCAATTCTATTATTAATGTATTAAAACATAAAAAGTACGCATATAAGACTAAAAGATAGAGTTTTTAGGGATCAAATGATTAACTAAATAATTATTTAAACCCAGTAAGAAAAAGCAATTTTCATCGTGGAATTTGGTTACTAATACATCAATTTTTGTAGTGCGAGCAAAACCTGAAATCCTTCTTCAGCGCATTGTGAAACAAAGCTTCTGCGTCTTCCACGTGTTTGTACCTGCACAGCCACATCAAGAGGGTGCGAAAAGCCTCCGAACCTAGCTCCAACCCGAACTCCTTCCTCCTGTGGAATAACTGAAATGCTTCGACCACTTTATGAGCACCCACGAACCTACGAAGCAGGGTGGCAAATATAGCTTCATTGACGAGTCCCTCTCTCTTTGACATTTCGTCGAGCACTTGGTGGAGCTCCTGAAAACGCTGCATTCTGCCGAGGATGTCGAGAATCTCGTTGCAGACATCGGAATTGGGCCAGTACCCTGGTGTTTTGGAGGCCCAAATGAAGAAGACGTGCGCGGGTCGCCAATCGGAACGGTGTCGTCGCAGCACGTCGAGAACGAGGTCGTGGTTGAGGTCGAGCCCGCACTGGTCAAGGGCTCGCTCTAATTGCTCAGTGGGCTTGTCTTTTCGGAACTTTAGAAGGTTCTGTATGAACGTGGCTGGACATGAATGCACGAATCGTGGGTTTGAGATTTTAACGTTGCACAAGTTTTGGAAGATTCCTTGGTAAAGTATCCTATTCCCACTCGCTCTAATGTTGCATGCCATGCTTGAATGATGATTTGATTTGTCTTGCAAATGTCGTAAAATTCCAAAAGTCCAAACTTCTCGTTAGTTTAGCTTCACTCGGTTGAGCCCATCAAAAAGTTCCCTAATAATTAATATTATCTCTTAATTTAAGCATTCATCTACATAAATATATTTAAATGTTTCCTATTCTATCAGTTTGAAATATTGTACAAATATATAGAGAGAGCAAGCATTTCAAGTGAAAAGGTGAGAGTGGTAGAAACATATTTTAATTATATTGTTCGGATAGATAATTAAGATTAAAATTGACTAAAATAATTTTAATGATTTATGTATGTTTATTTGACTAAAATTAACTATAAATTTAATATTTAAAATATCAAAGTGGTTAAGTAGCAGAATACTTACCACCAAGTCTTTGCATAAATTGAAAACTTTAAACTTTATTAGTAATACAAAAAGTGCTTACATGATATACAAGAGAACACTCAGATTATAGGAGCATCAGTTTTATATAATTCAAATTTGTAATCAAGATTAAAATTAGTTAAAATAATTTTGATCATTTATGTTTGTTTCTATGACCAAAATTAACTCCTCTTACACTTTAAGAATAAATGTAATGTATAAAATAATTTAATTTAAAATTTCAAAGAGGCTAAGTAATATAATACTCACTGAAAAAGTTTTACTTATATTGAAAACTTCAAACTTTATTCATAAAAAAAAAATGTTAACATGATACACAAGATATACAAGAGAACACTCAAGTACAAAAGCACAGAGCATAAGAACACACTCAAATTTTCTCTGCCTCGAATAAGGGAGGAGAGGCCTATTTATATATACAAAAGGTTACATTACATGATATTGAAGGTTAAAGTTTATTATTGTTCTTGTGAGACTTATAACAAATTATCTTGAATGACTGCTTTTCCAAAACTTACTTTATTGTCTTTTTTTTTAATTATTATTCTTTAATACTATTGAAAGAAAGGTGTTATCATTATTTTATCATTATTGATATGTCAAATATTTTTTCTTTCACTTATTTAAATTTGATGTTGAAATAATCATCTCCATTATCTTGTAAATAGTTCGTTGATTATTTACAAGACAATAAAAGTAACTGTTTTGACATCAAATTCAAATAAGTAAAAGAAAGAAATATTTGTAATATCAATATTAATAAAATGGGGATAACATTTTTTATCAACAGAATCCCTCAATAGTATGAAAGGACAATCTCTGAAGAAAAAAAACAACAAAATGAACAAAATAAATATCGATAGAGTAACAGTTCAAAATAACATGCTATAAGAATCTCGTAAGGAGATAATAAAGTTTAAACCTTCAATAATAATATATTTGATGTCATGTAATGTAACTTTTTTCATGTATGAAAAGATTTTTCCTCTCCTTATGCGGGAGAGAGAAAACTTGAGAATGCGCTTGTTGTATACTGCTATACTTGTGCTCTTGTACTGTTGGTATTCTCTTGTATATCCTATAAACACTTTGGTGTAATACTTAACAAAGTTTGAAGTTTTCAAAAGAAATTTTTCTGTAAGCATTCCGTTACTTCGCTTTTTTATATTTTAAACTAAATCATTTCACACATTACCTTGTTTAACATGGATGCTATCATTATTTCCATCATCAAATTCGTGGAATCCAGTTGGAGTTGATCAGCAAGGTATCTGATGAGTAAACCACCGAATGATCTTCACAGGAAGTTTCACGAGGCCAACAGCGCAATTAGCAAGCCCTGAGAAACAGATGCAACAAGGACACAAGCAGCTCAACACAGACCTGCCAACATGTTAATTTAGTAGTAGTACTTATTAATTATTCTTAGTGCTAACAACTGCTAGAAAGTATAACAAAAATCTAGAACTAAAATAACTTCAAATATAATGGAGGGTCTAATTAACTTACCCAATTATCCAAATAACAGCACCCATCACAGATAACACCAAGGCAACAACGGCAAAGGGTAGCCCTATCAAGAATCCAAGTGGCCTACACTTGCTTTCTCCCATACTGCTTTAATTGCTGATTCTACTCTCTACTACTGACTTATGTCTTGTATGAAATTTGCAGCTTCAATCAGTAAGCAGACCTCTAAGATTTATATATAGTAGACAATAATTATGTGATTAAGTTTCATCTATCTCCTCAGGAATGAATTCCCAGAAGTTGAAGAAGGCTTTCTATTGAATTTAAAGTGTGATTGGCTAGTAGTTGAAGATCCTGGAAATTTTTATAGCCAACTGTGGAAATCAACAAAGAAAAAAAATAGATCATACATATATTTAAGAAAAACGTCAGCCACACGAGTTGTTGGTTGCACTATCAAAGAGTAATGATGTCTAATGAGAATAAAGCTAAACACCAAAGAATCCACAATTGTCAGTCCATCAGTGGGGTAAAAAGTGTAAGATGCAATGATGTTAGGAAGTATAATGAAAGTTGCAACTTAAACAGATGGATATTACATATTTGTGGTTATTCTCCACCAACCATAACTTGTAATTATTGTTGAGTTGAAGTATGCTATTTATTGTTTTATCTTTTCCTGTTGATCTTGAATCTAATCACATCAAAATTACTATTTATATTTTTAAAATAGTACAGGTAACATTGTCATCATGTATACGTTCTTCCACATGCAAGTATATAATGCTGTGCTATTGTCATTATTTTTATAGGGTTTCCCAGCTTATGTTCATGATTAAGTTGTGTGCAAGCTTTGGTCAACTTGTGTCATGAAAATGCTTTCGAATGTGAACACGTTCCAGCTCAAAATGTCCATTCGATTCTTTCTAGGGTGCTGATGTTGTCTAGGTTTTCGACATTGTAAGAAAACATAATGTCACTTTTTGCATGATTACCCCATTTGCCACGCTGTTGAAAAGAGCAACACTGCCTACATTCATCCTAACTTCCAGAACGTGGTCGGATTGTTTGGTCTATTTCTGCTTTTTTTTTAAAAGGTTAAAAATATTTTTAATTTCCCCTTATAGAAAATATGTTAAAAATTAACTTTGTTACAGATTTTGTTAATAATTTTTATCAATTTAATTTTGATAAGGTTGATTTTATTTTGATAAATTAGTCTTATTCTCTTTTATTCTATTCTGTCATGCTAAATTGATTAAATTAAATTTTTTTAATATATTTTATTATGTAAAAAATTAAAAATTGATTAAAAATAAAAATAATAAAAATAATTTTTTTTAATATTTATAGGAACTAAATACATATTTAATTCTAAAAATTATTTTTAGACTAGAATTAAAAAAAGAGAGTTAGGCTAAGGCCATTAGGTATGTTCTATTTTTTTTCTTTTTTCCTTTTAGCCTCAAGAGTTCATCTCCCGTGCAATTTAACTTCTCTAAATAAGAACAAACTAAATAATTTTAATTATTAATAAACAACATCAATTGTTGATTTTTTTAATATATGTATGATTTATTTGTGAATGTAACATCATATGAAAGTAAGAACCTCTCAATGGTCACTACGCTACATGAATAGCACCCAACTTATTAGGGGTCATTCGAAACAAAAGCTCAATAATAATTGCATCAACTATGGAAAGTGCTATGGTTAAATTAACAATTCAAAGAATTTATTATAAATAATTTACTTATGTTAATTAAATAATCTAACATTTCTTTCATCTGCCCAATCTTCTGTACCAAAGTCTTGTCCCTTAAATTCTACAGTGGAAGCACAAGAATCTTCGGCACGCATATAATGTCACCAATATCTCATGATCAAAAGCTCTAAATTAATTTACAAAACATGGTCGAATTTAAAGTTATATGGATTAGGGTTCATAATACAAAATTTCAATTTATTTGTGATATTAAACATAAAAGAAACTAAAAGAAATTTATAGATTCTGATGCCAATTAAAAGAAATTTTTTATATTAGGGTTCATGTAACATGATATTTTGTAGACTCTAGTGCCAATTAAAAGAAAAATATAACATAATTACATAAATAAATCATATATATACATATTATCATATTATCATATGCTCCATCATGAATTAAGATTAAGATTGTGTTGAGCAACAAAGAAGGATCCATATTTGGTCAATCATAGTTAGGAAATAGGGAAACAACGTAGGTTGACTATCCTCTCTTTGATGATTAGGGGTTTGCACGTACTTAAGAAAATTGTGCGATGAAAAACCATTTGTACAGTCACATCAGATGAAAAACCTCTCGACGAGCACTACATGATGGTGCCTAATTCATTACGAGTCATCCAAAACAAAAGCTCAATTACAATTGCATCAACTAGTCAAGTGATATGAATAAATTAATAATCTCAAAATTTGATATTGATACATTAAATAATTCAAAGAATTTATTCTAAACAATTGATTAATGTTAATCCACAAGTATATAATCCAACCTTTTTACATTGCCCAATCTTCTGTACCAAAGTCTTGTCCCTTAAATTCTACATTGTAAGCACAGTAATCTTCTTCTATACCAAAGCCCCCCTTGAACCACCAAAGATGTGCTGGATAAAGGCAAGTGCACCACAGTTTCATTGATTAGCCAACTACCTACCTCTTCCCGCAGAAGGTTGCTTTACAGGGGTCAACTTACGAAATCCAGCATGAAGTATCACGCCTGCATAGATTTTCTGAACTTAAGAGCCCGTTGTTGAAGGGAACAACAAGATTGGAATAGGGGTACATAAGTAGAAAGACTTACCTACATAGCTGACAAATATGGCACAAAAGAGAGCCATTTGAACATTGGAAAAGATTAGAATAACCGCAGTTGCTGCAAAAGATGAGATTCAGAAACAAAAGTTCCAATTAACATTATGAACATCAAATTAAAAGATATTCTTCCAGAACAGGACATCTCTGCCACATGAACTCAGCAGAAGACATATCTCTGTAAAATTACACAGCCAAATACATACCAGATTCAAAAATTTCCATTTATGTACAGCAAGGTGAGTGAATTTCTTTTTTAATTGGTGGGAATGAAAGATTATGCATTCGGCAAATGCACAGCTCAAGTGAAGTCCAGGCAACACATGCATGTTGGATGTTATCAATACCCAACAAAACTAAAGCAAAGTCATAAGACAAAAAACCATTATGTTTTTTTAGTAAATCCAATAAAAAGGATAAAACTTAGATGCAGTTTTTTAGGTGTTTTTGGTGATGTTATTCAATCAAAATTGGAGTTTTACCTCAATAACCTATATTGATCTTTAGTAGAAACCTCTATTATGAGGTTTATCAAGGTGAAACTTCAATTTTAATTGAAAAATAACACCAAAAGTATTTAAAGAATTGCATTTGTCCTAAGGCATATTTGGGTAAGCTTATCCAAAAATATTTTAGGAAGATAAAAAAAATGAAATGAAGTTTTCTATAAGCTAAAATTAGCTTATACACAAACTGATTTATAAAAATTCTTTCATATAACTTCTCTAAAAAATGAGCTTTAACTTATGTATATACACTAATTTTAGTTTATGAAGAAACTCATTTCATTTTTTCTTCTTATTTTCTTCTCCTAGAAGTGCTTCCAAATAAGCTTAACCAAATAGGCTACTAAAAGAAAACCAGTTGATACTCTAAGTACTAAAACACAAAGACAAACAAAGAGCCTATTAGGAACCAAGAATTAGAAAGGGAAAGAAAAGAGAGATTTTATTGAATTAGTCGAAAGAAAAGAACAAAAAATAGGAAAGGAAACTCTCCTCCAAGGGTTTCCCCTTCAAAAAGGATTTCTCCTTTCAAAAAGAGTTAATGCTTAATCTAAAAAATGACAACCAATTCCCCTCTCTCCTATCCTTCTTCCCCTATTTATATATAATAAATTCCTCTAACTAATTAACTAACTCATTAATAATCTAAATACCTTAACTAACTCTCCCTTCTTTTTATATCCTAACAATACACCCCTCCTAAAAATCAACCTTGTCCTCAAGGTTGGAATTTGAAAACTGGAATTGCACATTGAAATGACACACTTCCTTAACTTTTCTCCAATTGCTGGAAGATAACTGCACCCATTGTAGCTTTGCTGGAAACTACCCACTGGTCTGGTGACTTTGGTGGTGGTAGAGATGAAGGTGAACTCTGTATAACTTGAATTATCATGACTGTCCCTGTACATCCCTTTTGCCCTGCTCCCTTGTTGAGCTGTCATTCATAAACCCAACAAAGTTTAATGGCGAAGGCTCACCCAACAAGTTGAAATTCCAAGATTCCAACACCACTAATATTCCAACCACCTTCATGATCGAATTTGGGTCCAATAATGATTTTTGTTTCATCATAACAGACTTTTTATGAAAATCTGTATTTTGAAAATAATGAGTTTTGATTTCATTGTCACCTTCAACTTGCTTCTTGATCAACTCTATCACTATCTAATCCAAAAAATAGTCTTTTCAACCCATATTCTTCAATCCTGTTTCCTTGTATTTCTCCCTCTTCATTGAAGTATCAACTTCTTCCTCCATCAAAACTTTTTCAATCTTTGTTTCTCTTGCTACTCTAGCTTCATTTTTGGTTTCTTCTCCACCACAAAGGGTGTCGTTCTTGATTATTGAACCTTCTTTACTTCTAGTTTCTGATTTTAAGAATTGCTATTGGTTACTGCCACACTCAAAACTGTTATCCTTTGAATCAGTTTCCACTTCTATGCTTCCATCAAAGGAGGGTAGTTCCATCTTTCTTGTCCAAGAACTAACCTCTGCTTCACTACATTCTGACCCACTTTCCTCCATGCTATTTTTGTCTTGTTGAGTTGAATGGGGATCGCCCTCTTCATTCAATAACTTGCACAACATGTGTTTCAACTCTGAAATGATGGTCTTTTCTTTCAAGAAGACAGAGGAAGTCTCCCTTTTTTCAATGCAAGTTTCCATCTCAAGTTGATCTTCTTGCTTCAAGGTAGTCAATCTTTTAAATTTTAAAGACTTTGGCTACGATAGCTATCTCCAAATCTTTTGACTAAAGCTATGGAAAAAGATTCCCAATCTGAATTTGGGTTCTCTTAGCACCAAGAATAGAACCAATGCATTGTCACACCCTCCATGCTCATGAATGCATATTGCAACTTATGGAATGAATGAAATTTTTTGTACCTTGGAATTTTTCAGCCCTTGGCTCAAATTTGTGCTTTCTCCATCTTTAACAATGGCTCTCTCTCAAAGATCCGACAAGTTGGACCAATTGTTAGGAACCAAGAATTAGAAAGGAAAAGAAAAGAAAATTTTTATTGTATAGTAGAAAGAAAAGAACAAAAAATAAGAGAGATAACTCTCCTCCAAGGTTTCCCTTTCACAAAGGATTTCTCCTTTCACAAAGAGCTAATGCTCAATCTAAACAATGACAACAACTTCCCTCTCCCCTATCCTTCTTTCCTTATTTATATCTACTAAACCACTCTAACTAACTAACTAACTCATTAATAGCCCAACTACCTTAACTAACTCTCCCTTCCCATACAAGTTGATTTACTTATCCCTTCTAACTCAAGAAACTACATACAAGTTGTCTCGCTAGAAAAACCTTTATTATGTTAGATTACCAAGATAAAACATCACATGTGATTGAAAAACAATACCAAAAATATTAAAAGACTTCAAAAACAAAAAAAAAAATATCTAAAAACACTGAATCTAAGTTTTCTCTCAATAAAAAACCAGTCAATACTCTCAAGCACAAAAAAAGCAAGAAAAAAACAAAATCTCTCCCGTAGCAAACGATTGCTCACCACATTGTGCAAGACGAATCAAACACTGGCGAGTTAAGGGATATTGCTCCAATCCCCATCTATGGCTACAAAACTTGAAGAAATCCCACAATGCCAAACACAATATCAACCCAATAAGGGCAACCGGCATCTTATACCTGCAACCATAAAAACCAAAACACACAGTTCTATCACACCAAAGATCAGGGCACAACAATAACACATTAATTCCTTATAAATTCTCCAATCTACTAAACAGGAACCACATCCAGGCCATAAACTTCTCCATAAACACTTACAAGAGAACAAAGTAAGAATGAAAAATGAACTCAACATCCCTTGTAAGTTAAAATTAATTCATAAAACTTAATTTTTCGAGAAGTTAGATGAGAATTTTTGGCCATCTTTAGATAAATTTCTCTAAAAGCAATCATGGGAGAAGAAAATACGAAGATAAAATCAAATAAGCTTCTTCCGTGAGCTAAAATCAGCTTATACATAAACTAATCTTCAGAAATTCTCTGGTATTAGTTACGCCGAAAGAAAATTTTAACTTATAAGTAAGCTAATTTTGGGTTATCAAAAAACTAATTTCATTTTTCTTTTTGTATAAATATTTACAGAGAAGTGAATTCACAGATAAAGGAGCCTCATTTGACTAAACACATTATAGATTCTCGAATTCAACCAAAAGACGTTCAAATTAACAAAGAGTAGAGAGGTAATAGCAAGAGCGTACAGAGTGCAAGCGAAGAAAAGGATGAAGAGATAGGCATAGTTGCGGGCATAGCGTTTGACGTTTTCCTGTACTCTCAGGCGAGCCTGGGAAGGGGAGGAAGGGAAGGAATAGGAATCATAGAAGGCGAAGAAGGAGCGGGACCAAGAGGGGGTATCGGCGGCGAAGTCATCAGCGATGAGCTTGGCGAAGGGGTTGAGGGTGAAGAGGGAGAGGAAGGTGAGGAGGCGGGAGAAGATGGTGGCGGCAGAGGAGGAGGGGGTGGGGGAGGCGGCGGAGGAGGAGGAGGTGCAGTGGTCGAGGACTTCGAGGTAGCCGGTGTCGCGGAGCCATGACTCAAAGGCGGGTTCGGGCACGCTCAGGGCTAAGGGGTTCGAAGAGAACACCATCGCTGTAGCGTTCCCTAGAACACCACAGTCGTTAACTAATATAATAACCTTATATAAATAGTGAAAAATTATGTTATACTTATTTTAATAATTTTTTTTCCCATATCATTACATTGTCGCATTACTTATTATCATCAAAAGATCTAAAAACTCTATGTTACCTATGGTTATTTTTTTTCTTTAAAGTATAAACTTTAGTTGTAATTTTCTTACACATCCCTTGTAAAGTACATATTACAGAAATAATACACATCCCTTGTAAAGTACATACTACAGAAATAAATGAATATGTATCTAGTAAAAAAATTATAAGAAAATAAGAAAAGCAAATCTTAACTGTATAATTATACATTAAAAATTAAAATTAGAAATTAATTAAATTTTCATAAATAGTTTAAAAAGTCATATTTTAAAATTTTGCATTACTTTTTATATTTAATTTTAATAATTCATAATAGAATTTAATTGTTTAAATTTACTCATCTCATTCTTACGTAAAATAATTTTCTCGTTTGATGTGTTTCCTCTGTGTGTGTGTGTATATTGTACCTATACAATGTGTATAACACAGCAAATTTTGTGCTTATTGACTGAGCTAGTATATTTAATTATTTTGTTTGGATTTTGTCTGAGGCCTTCAGTTAACACTGACTAATATTTACCATTCTTATTTGGAACTTGCTGTTATATGAGAAATTCTTATTGCTGAAAATAGTAGGTGCTAGAATTTGTTATTGCAAACAAACTTTTTAAATTCATCTATCCATTCTAAGAAATTATTGATGCATCAACTTGAAGAAACTGAGTGTCCATGGGCAATTGCTTGTGCCCAAATGAGAGGTTTGGAAATTCCAAGTCAGCCTCGTACCATATTTGGAGGGAAATAATTGTCTATGCTTTAAAAGTTCTAAAAAATATGTGATTATTTTCTCCAAATAAACCGATTCTATATTCTAAAAAACGAGTGATTATTCCTTTCAAATAAACTGATTAAACACGCACAATATAAATTGCTTGCAGACAACAGAGCATACTTAAGTACGGCCTTTCATGTTCCACCAAAAAGAAATAATAAAGGTCTTCTTCAGTTCTTCATGTATGATGCTATGTTTGCATTAATATTATTGTGACAGACCACATTCAAATAATCTACGACTACAGTGTTACCTTCAATATAGCTAATAGATAAAATTATTGCAGTAATTAGAGTTCATACAGGATGAATCCACAGATAATCTCTTCATTTCTATACTTTCTAGCACATGTTAGTAGCCATTTTATGAGCCAAACAAGATGAACACGGCATCAAAAGTCTTGTCTTCACCGGAAGAGCAGATAGAAGATCATCGCTTAAGTTGCCTTCTAGCCAAAGCAGGGACTTTATTAGGGATATAGACCTTGTAGCTAACCTGCACATTCACAAACTACTAATAATAAAAAAGGACAAGTAAAGGAAAGGATTACATACCATACTTAAGGGCCAACGTTATGTCAGCAACATTCAGAATATTGGAAAGTTTACCACTCACTCACCTGTACCATTTCTCCACCCCGCATCACATTCATTGTTTTCTGCTCAAACTGGGAGCCCTGGTTGGATTCATCTTGCAATTTTCCTGATTTATTCTCTACTGATGAAGGATCAACATCTCTGCCATTGTTATTTACACTCTGGATTGCAGCTTGAGGAGTCTTAGCTGCATTTCTTTCTACATCACCCTCAGTCACCGGTAACTTTGCATTGGTGGGTTCACGTGAAGCAGATGTTTGAAGTGCATCATGGCAAGAATTTTGTGTTTGTTTGGTCTCTAAATTGGATGTATTGTAATTAGTGGATTCAGTAACAGTTCCACTAGGGTTGTCTGAATCAATCACCTTCTCTGGTGCACTAGCCAGATGACACTTAGCAGAACTAGATACGTCTTTATCCTTGTTTAAAATTCTTTCATTGTTTCTTGGACAAGCAATTAAATTTCTCCTCCCAACAGGAAAGTTAGTTTCTTCTCCAGGGGTTTGCTTATCAAATTTTGTTCCTACAGCAGCATCATTGACAACAGACTTACCTTGAACCAGTTCATGTTTATCAGTGATTGATTGCTTCACCTGGCTAACAATGTTATTTTTCTGATCAGGGGCTTTTGCACTGGACTGAATCTCACGGAACTTTCTTAGGTTTTCCAATGCTCTTTGTCTTAGAATTGACTCCAGGTCATCATCATTCACATTAGCACCAGAAATCTTGCTTGTTTCCTTCATAGATTCAGCTGTCCCACCACTATAGGCTTTAAGGTTACTGCTGTCATTGTAGCTCCTATCTCTAAGTTTGGGCTCTGCGATGTTAAGATCGGGGTTCATATCTCCTGTCTCGTCCTCAGTTCCAAATTTTTCTTCTGATGCAAGTGTATGATGATCCAACTCTTTCTTCGGGGGCCCATCATTACTGTCATTACTTCTACAGGGATAATCATGATCATCAACAATCTCCTCCTTGGTTTCATTTCTACACAATTCCCCATAGTCTTCCACCTCTTTTGTAACAGTAATAACTGATCGTAGCCACCTGGAATTATTCTCACCTACATATTTATCCCCAGTCACTTCATAACTATTTTCACTACTGCACGAAGAACAACTTCTGGCACTGTATCTACTACTCTTTTTACTTCCACTTCTTCCTCTGGGTCTTCTTCTCTCTCTCTCTTTTCTTTCTGATCTTCCCTTGCGGCTCTTATATTGACTGTCATCACTGCTAGCACCCCCATCCTGACATGTTGAGCAGCTCTGTGATCTGCTGCTCATTGAATCAACACTTGCATCTCTCCTAATCTTTTTCTTCTGGGAGGATTTCTTCCTCACCTCATCACGCTCATTTTTCCTCTTTGCTTTTTTTCTCTTCCTAGCATGATGAGAGTCCTCACTGCTGTCAATGCTGTAAGATCGTCCCCGAGGCTTCCTCTTACGACCTTGCACATCTTTTCTAGTGCGAGACCTATCCTTTTTTCTTCTGTAACTATCTTCAGAACTAGAGGAAGCCAATGTGTCCAAACTTTTTGAATCATCATAGTCGGAACTAGAAAGAGAGACCTCGGGACGGCGAACCTTCTTGGATTTACTTTTCCTACTCTTCTTACTTTTACTGCTTGCCTTGGCCTAAACCATCAAATTGGGCATAAAATCAAGATGAAGTTTTACATTTGTGATTACAAAAACAGGAAAATTAAATCAATCCACAGAACAAACTACATACGCTCAGTTAGGAAAATTCAACAGCCAAATCATGCATAAACAATCGACACATTTACAATGAAAAAATAAAAACCTAAGACCCCACCAAAGAAACATTCCAGTAAGATGACAAATTTCAGTTCACAAACACAAGCAATAACAGAAACATAACATTCGCTTCGTTTTCCTAAAATCAAATTAATGAGATTGCCTTGAAACAGATCTGAAACTTAAATTAAACACCCTAAAATTCCAAATAAGAAGAAGAAGAAGAATGAGAATACCTTGAGTAATTTCTTAGAACGTTTCCTCTTGAGCGAAGAGGAGGATTTCTCCATTGGAGCGACCTGTAAAATCAAAGTTTCAAAAAACAAAAAAAAAAGAAGAAGAAGAAATCGAGGAGGAAGAAAGAATGGGACAGAAAAGAGAGGTGTGAGTAGTAGAAGAGGAATTCAGGAAAGGCAAATGTAGAAAAAGCAAAAGGGTGTGAGAAATATGGATGCTTTTTTGTTACGAACAAACCCAATTGCCCAATCTCTCTCTTTCGCAATCGCAAAAACACTGCCAATTTATGCCCCTTTAAGGTAAACCAACCTTCCGCCAAATGGGTTTTGCTCGCTTTATGTGGCAGCATTCGTCTTCATCGTTATATAATTTCAATCGTTTTTATAAAATGGTGTGTAAACATAAAGGAATTGTAACAACTTTGCAGTTGTTGTTTTTAAATATTTTTTACAAAATTTGAGGAGCATAGATTTGTATAGGATTAATTTCATATGTAATTTAGGCTTAAACGTTATTTTCATTCTTATAATTTATTTGTTTTTAATTTACCTGTGGAATCTTTTAAAAAAATCCTTAAAATTTATTATTTTCTCATTTAGTCTTTGCCATTAAAAATTATTTTCACTTGAGACTAAAAACAATAATTTGTAAGACTAAAAAGAGATTATAACTTATAAAATCTAAAAGTAAATTAATGACATATTTAAAAGATTAAAAATAAATAAATCATATATTAAGTATTAATATAAAATAAATATTTAAATATATATTATCATTTTTCATAATTATAAAAGTTATACTTAATTTATTTTTTTACTATAGGTTAATTTTTAAGACATAATATGCAGGTCTAATTTATGTTAAAATGTTTTACATAAATATACATTAGAATACATTTTACATAATTATAATGTTAAATCACAATTGTAATAATGAAAAGAAATTATTTTAATAGCTTGATCTAAAAGTCGATTTGCATGATTTATATGGTTTGAAGACTCACTAATGATGATACTATAATTAGTTGTTTCTCTAAATTTTTATTATAGAGCCAATCCATAATATAATTATTAAATCATCATTATACTATCATTTATGATTATCACTAAAAAAAAAAATAGAAAGACTATATTGTCTTTCATCATCAAGTCACACTTGACTTAAATAAATCTTATATGTTTAAAAAATTTAAGGCCAAAATTTTTTAGTATCTGTCATGGAATACTTTTTATACTTAATTTAATAATTTTTAAAATCTAATCAAATCTTTAAATAGGTTAAGTCAAACATCAATGTGAGACTTAAATATTTTTTTTATCCTTATAAATAATATGTTACTTTTTTAGTTTTAGTTCTTATAATTTTATTTTTTTTATAAATTATATT
>JAMLFT010005938.1:0-16826 GCA_026544285.1 Pachyrhizus erosus
TATATATTCTTTGTATAAATAACACTTATATATTGCTATAATTAAAATTCACAATAATTCCTTTCACTTGTCATGAACTATAAATCATTGACCATACGTAATAGAACAAACAAATACTAGTAGGTTCAAAATCACAAAATATATAAAACATCCTAAAACAGAACAACCATAAATTAAATAGCATCCATGAATCACATCAGAATTCATAATTGAACATTCAAGTCGATCCCTTCAACCATCTGAGTAGTACTACTTCCAAGTTTGCTCAACGTGTTTTTCTAGCCACTTTTTTTTTTATTTTTTTATTATTATTACTCTTGCAATATCATGCTTCCAAAAGAAAATCCTTGTCTTGCTCCAACCTCTCCATAGCCTCAGGGTTCAAGGTTAGTTCCACATCAATGCTCCTCCCTCCACTCTTCCCCGGATACAAATAAATCATCCCATCAAACTTGTTATTAGTTCCACTCCTCACATTCTCTGGCTTCCCCCACCCAAAATCAATGTCATAAACCTTAAACCTTGGGGAGCTTCCCACGGCCACACAATTCACCCCAGCATCTTTGAATTCAAAAATTTTGGGTGCACTCTCCCACTCCTTGTTACGTTCATCAATAGCCTTAGCATTGTGGGCTTCAATGGCTTTCTGAACCAATGAAGCCCCAAATTGTGGTGGATGGGCCGATAAGAGCCCCACCGCCGTGACGGTAAAAATAGCCTGAATTAGGTTTCCGAAATAATTCTCCGGCATTGGCGGGTCAACCCGCTTCCGGCAATCGGCGAAGACGGTGAACACGGTGTAGTCCTCCGGCTTCAAGTTACGTGCATGGCTTACATGGCGCCAAACGTGAGAGGAAAGAGATTGAAATGTTGAGAATGGTTTTGAGCCGTCCGATGGAGGGTTCTCGTTGACCGTTGACTTGATTTTGTCAATTGCTGATTCGGAGAATTTGAAGATCTTTTCTCTAAGTTCTGGAGCGGGCTTTGCCTCCCCGTTGGAAGTTGGTGGGTCGTTGGGCTCAGGGAGCGAGAGGTCCAGCTTCACGCGCGTGTTCCGGGCCTTGATCCTGTCCAGGAAGGGTGGTGCTGACGTGGAAGGTGAACCACTGCAGATCTCGGCCCATGAGCTCATGAATTGCCACGTGGCAGTCCCGTCCAAGACGGCATGGTTGAACGCTAGGCCTATTGCAAGCCCATCTTTGAGCTTCGTTAACTGTGGGCATGAAGAGATTGCAAATGAAGTGAGAACATGAAAAATGGAAATAATTTAGAGAAAATTCACAAAAAAAATGAAAGATACAAAACATATAATTTAGAGAGAAAGATAGAGTGATTGTGATAGGTGAGGTGAGTGGGGTGCACTATAATGGCATAACGTGGTGGTTAACAGTGTCCGCCAGCAATTTAACACACTCTCACACTCTATTGTCAAATAAATTGACCACCTACGCATGTGGCTTATAATTATGATTACTACACTGTTAAATTGACTTTAATTTATGTAAAGTTATGTTGTACTTCTTTAGCGATTTACATTCTATTAAGTTTGAAGAAATTATAATAAATTGGCGTTTAAATTTAGAAACTAAAAATTAGTAATATTTCAATAGTTAAATTTCGTTATTTACATTAAAATCTTGTAAATTTTCGTTTAGTCTGCGCAACTTACTCAGCTCTAAGTATTCGCATAAACATTAAATCACTTTTGTGTGTAAATTGGAATTAGTATAAAAAAAAAATTTATTCTAAGTTTAATTAATGATAGGGCACGATTTTTCACTAGACTTTATCTTCATAAAATTTTAAACATCAGACTACTCCTTATGTGCACCTAATTGAAATTGTACGAATTTCTCACTCTCTTTTTTCCCCTTATTCAAAATCAAAGATATAATGAAAGGAGAGGGATGATCTACTAGGATTGATTTAGTGGAGAGTTTTGAGTAAATTATATGAAGTTTTAGATTTTTAAATTCTAACTTTATTTTCGTTATTGTAAAAAAAAATGAAAAGAAAGAGGGGGGGAGGGGGGTTGAATGGGGACAGAACTGAGAGCCACAGAAGCTGATGAGTCAAATGCATTGAGGTAACTGAGACTTCAGAGTTGAACTATAGACTTTAAAGCTATATTTCAGAAGAAAAATTAAACGAACCTCTGTCTTATAGCAAAGGGAATCAATAGCACATTTATTAGGACAACAATATCGCATGCAAAGTTTGCATCAACTTTATTTTCACTATATTATTATTATTTTTCAGTTAAGCCACACTCAAATGAACATCATTATGGTTTTCAGTTAAATCTTATTTCATTATTATAAATATTTTATACAACCACCAAATCATGTATTGAAATGTTATTTAAAGAATGTAACTTTTCAAAAAAAAAAAAAATATTACTAGTATTATAATTAAACTCATTTAATAATTTACCAAATTAAATGCAGCCATATGCATTATTAGTGGACTGAAATTTAATCTCAACGGTTAAATAATAAGTAGTATTTTATCGTTGATAAAATGAGACGCTCAAACTAGTAGCGAAGTGATGTTTTACCTGTGTTCCTTTGCTAAAAACAGAAAGTGATCTTTTAATTTATAATTCATTTATGAAATATTACAACTTACTAACCTCTTATAGAAATCATTCATAGAGTGGTGGGCTTCACTTGCCCTGGATCTGATAAAGTATATGAGAAAGACATCCATTCACCAATGTCTGGAATCTAATTTCAAAATTTTAGTAATGCTAGATGCTTTTATCCAAATAGAAGGTACAAAATAGAAAAGGAAAAAGGGGTGTTTTGATGATACCAACTGAAATGTTCCATTCAATAATCTGCTTCCTTCCTTGACAAATCAGGAGAAAATAAACAACAAAAAAGGTCAAAACTAAACGTAGCAAATCGCTACTAGTTTTTGTAAGTTAGGGAAAATGGGGTGCCTTGTGAAACCGTCCAAAACCTCTTTCATATTAGATCTGATACAAATTAGTACAACTTCCCCTCCATTCATTATTCTATCCAACCCCCTTTTATGACTGTTTTCATTATCCATTTTCATTAATTTACACAAGAAAAGTTGAAGTGTTGTATGTTGACCCTTTGGACCATGACTTCCAAAAATTTAAAGGCTAATTAAGAACATAAAACTAAATAAATAAACATGCATTCAAATTTGAGCAAACTAAATTACCTGAACTGCCAACAAGGGCTTATGCATGCCTTCCAAATTCAAGATACCGCTATAAGGTATCAGCTCCTTCAAATTACTGGTACTAATTTCTGCCACAGTTAGATCATCCACACCAATATCATCAGCAACAGCTTCAACAACCTCCACACCAAGCATGTCATCATCATACTCCACTCTGAACACTCCCTCTTCATCTTTCCCTAACTTGCCAGCTAGTTGGTGGAACTCCTTTAGCACCACACCAAGTCCAATTTTCAGTTTTTGGACCATGCCCTCAAAATCTTCCCCCTTGTAAAACAGCAGCTTCTGGTTGTAGTAGAAAGCCAAGTAGGGCAGATCAAAAGTTACCAACTGGTACTCTTTCCTTCCAATTTTCTCTTCAGGTTGCACATGACTCTTGTTAGTGATTTTCAGGTTGAGAGACTCTTCCTTCTTCACAACCTCACCACCTACCATTGTTTTCTTTCAAGTAAAAATATTTGTTGGATGAAACTATGACTGTTGGTTTGATGTGTGTACGAGAGTTTAGAGGATTATTATAGAGCAGTGTTGTTGGGAAGCATTTATGGAATTCATGAGAGCGGTTGTGACCAATTAATAACGCTTACTGAGTTAGTAGTTTGGTAGGATGTAATTATAGATACAGAAATGTTTGGTAACATCAGAAAACTGATACTTAAAAGCTATATTTGATTACTCACGAGTTGGATTTTGTACAATATTATATGCATCAAGTGCCCTCCTTAGAAAAACAAAAAGTAAAAAATTTAGTTAGAAACTTAACATTTATTATATCAGAAATATAAAAATGATACCAACGTTAACTTTATTAAAGTGAATTTAGACTCAAATTCCTTTATCATAATTTTAAATTTAAGTATGAAAAAAAATTAAAAAGAAAGATTCAACTAAAAGTACTTTACCAAATGTTTTACAAAAAAAAATAATCTATAAAAATTAATAAATATTTTATACCAATAACATAATATAATATAATAAAAAAATACAAATAAAAATTATCTAAATTTTTTTATAAATAATTGAAAATACTTAAGAGAATATATTTAATATTCCTTAATCTATATATTTATTGAAAACATTCAAGAGAATATATTTAATATTTCTTAGTTTATATTTTAACATATTGGATAAAAATATTAATTATTTTTTAACATTCTTTATTTTAAATTATATTTATTATTCAAGGCAATACATACAACTTAAAAAGTGTATATCAATGACACTATTATTATGGTAAAATCACTTTCTTTATTTAAAATATCCTTGTTAAAAGAGTTTAAGTATAGTTATAAATTAAGTATTTAGTTTTGTTTAAATAAGCTAAATTAAGTATTTAGTTAAGATCGTTACTAATATAAAAAGACATAACTTAAAAATAATTAATTCTTTTTATTTTTAAAAGGATAAATATTTTAAAATAAGTTAAAAAATTCGAATGACATAATTTGAAATTGAGAGAATATTGTATTCACGTTTTTGTTATTTTGTCCCTTAATCATATACATGCATAGTCTATAATTTATATTAGTATTGTATTTTATGTAATGTATAGGATAAATATCTATTTTTTTTATCAATTTAAACTATAATTTATATATTTATAATGAAATTTTTAAATTTTGATATAAAATTATTTTTAATAATTAATATTTTATATAAAAAAAATATTTAAATATAATTTATAAATAAAAGTAAAACATGATAATTGATAGGCATAGATAGTTTAAAATATTAAGTATATAAATAAAGATAAAATAATGATAGTTTGATATTAGTTGAGTGAAAAATTTTAATTAATTGCAGAGGTAATTTGTATAATCCACATTTAAAAGAGAAAAAATATATTAAAAATGTCTAATAAAGATAAAAAAAAAAATGAAAGTTTCACCCTCTAAATTATGTGTTCTAATGTATATATACACATATATATCCTTGCACCAATACATGCTTTTTATGAATTTAAAATTAATAAAAAAAATTAATATAAGAAATTACTACAACTGAATTGAAAAATCATTTTTTTAAAATTTAGGAAATATTAGTTAAAAAAATATTTTTTAAATAATCCAATCATAATCATATTGTGTTAGAAATATAATCATTTATCATAATCATTCTTAAATGTAATATATAATATTTTAAAAAATTTAAATCTAACAATAAACATTAAGGATAATTGATTCTTAAACTTGAACATCCCGTCAATTAATTTTTAATCGGATCATACGCGAACATGAAACAAAATAAGTTCTATACTATCCATATCTAGGTATAAGTGTGAGACAAAATAATGTAGTACTTGCACCTATATCTTTATTGAATTTTGTAGATAAAGTCTTGACTTCGATCCAATTCCTTATATAAGTATTTATTCTATTAATTAGTTATAGATATTTTTTTGTGAATATTTATAGGATTGAAGTGAACTTGTAATTCCCACACAATATGGAGGTTTATTTTATATAATTAAAACTTATAATAGATAAGTATATTTAAAACTTATATTATTAAAATATATTATAAATAAATATATTTAAATATATAAATTATTTTCTAGATTCATAATGAATAATTTAAATGTTTCTATAAAATTACTTGTAAATTGAAATAAATAGATAATTAATAAAATCAATTATATAGATTAAAAAAAGATAATTTGAGATGGTTGATAGAGATATTATTTTTATTAATTGTGTGAACAGTATGTGAAATGTATTTTTTTAAGAAGAAGAAAAAAGTGTTCATATTGTTTAATTAAGAAAATTATGAGAGTCAGATCCTCACTAAGTTGATGATTTAAGATGATGGTTTTAATTTATTGTATAGAAATAGATAAAAAAAAACATCTTGAATATAACTTCTAAAATATGTATAACAATAAATAATTATATTATATATGACAATCATTGTTTGTTGAATGATAGTATAAAAATGTTTTATATTATCATTGTATATTATTTAAGTTCATAGTTTAATTTTATTTTAATAATATGTAAAAATTAATATTCTATCTATTTTAAAGTGTTAAATTAAAGTTTTCTATACAAATTGATACATATTGCAAAGATTTAAATTTAAATAATAAATAAAAAAATTAAATTTAAGAAAAAAATATTCGAAAGAAATAAAGTATAAAAAATATAACTAAATACTCAATGTATGTAATAATTCATGTAGCTTAATGACAGTGAAAATAACTAACACAAATATTCTATTTCAAAGATAATTCAAATTATTATTTAAAACATAGATTATTTGTTTAGTTTTTTATTTGTTGAATAAAGTTATTAATGAAATTTTACCTCGTCAATACAGTTAAATAGAAACACTATTTTTAATACATTATTTATTATTAAAAATACTATATAAATTTATTAAATGACTTAAGTTTGATCTGTTTTCAATGGATATCACTCTTTATCTAGGAAATTTTATATAAATTTCATAAAAAAAATATGTAGATTTACACCTCTAAGATTAAGTATGATTCTTTTAAAAATAGAAAGATTTTTCTTAATCGCTAATATAAGTATACTAATTAACGTAATGTTTTTAAGAATTGATGTTTCGATGTCTCAATGATTCACACTCTAACATTTTATTTGATGATATTTTACTTAATTTTTTTGTTGGTTATAATTTTTTACCAATTAGAACCCTTCATACATAGTTATTTATATTCATCTCTAATATCATTTGTAACACTCGATTATTATTATGATCAATGATTGTTCCCATAAATTAATACAAGATTTTTTTAATGTGTTTTGTTTTGTTCTCATTAACCCTTCTTAGAAATTTTCCAATAAGTCCCTCATTGCATAATTTTTCTAAGCTAAACATGTTTAATTGTGAAGTTCTTAAGTGATGAACTATTAAAAAATAGATATATCTTGTTGATATAGGTACTATTAATTAATTTCTTTAAGTTATTATTAACTATACAATCTCATATCTGTTTTTGGATCCCTTGAGTGTGTATTTGATTCATTTATATACTTCTTATGTTGAAAGTTTGTTAGAAGTCACTTTTTATTTGTACATCATCTCTTTTGCATTGATGATTACTTTATGTTCTTGTCAACATTTGAGATATTACATGCTCACCATGTTAAAAAAATATATATTTTGATATCATTTATAATGTCCCTAAGAATTTACATCTTAATAATTCACACTCTACAAAATTTCATTTGATGACATTTCATTCAACTTATTTGTTGGTCAAAACTCTCTATTGATCAAAACACTTCATAGATAATCTTTTTCAAGATATGGACTATCAAAAGTGTTGCAATTAAAAAATTAATAAATGAGTTTTTTTATATAAAAATGATAAAATAATATATTAAAATTTATGATAAATTATATTCCTATTAATTATAAGTTTAATTGTATTTTTAGTTTTTGAAAAAATATAATTATATAATTTTAATTTTTTAGAAATTAATTGAGTCAATTTGACACCTGAAATTTTTTATTTATTTACAATATTCATCTATCCCATTTTTATATAATACTTAAGTTATTTTGTAGAATATGAAAATAAATTCATTTGATTGTTTATCATTATTATAAAAAAATAATTTACTCTTAAAATTACTGACAGTTAATACAATTAAAATACACCTTTAAGTCATTGACTCCAAATTAATGTTCTGTATTTCTTAACTGATACATTATATTTATTCAATATCATGTCATATTCAGATTGTGACGTAAGCTAACTCTGTTAAACATCAGACTTCAATAGAATTAGGATTGAGAAATCAAATTATACATGGGAGAAAACTTGACAACCAATTAATATAATCAGAACTTGAAAAATAAAATCACACAATATTTTAAGTTTTAAAAATATAATTAAATCAATACTTGTTTAATTATATAATTTTTATCATTTTTTTCGAAAAAATGTAAATTCGTTTATAACTTTTTTTAAAATGATATATTTTCGGAACTTGTCGTATTTATTGCTAGATTTTTATTTTTTGTCAGGATATTTATTGCAAAAATTAAATGCCAAAAATTAATCGCCTTGAAATTTGCACGGTTCTACAAAAGAACTTTGGAAAAATGGACAAAAAGGCATTGCTTAACGGAAACTGTTAATTTGGTATAGTTTATTATGTTAGTTAATTTTGAAGTACTTCTGTTATTGACTTAGGTTATGTTTGATATCTCATTTTAACTGTTCTCTGACTCTTTTTTTTATAAAATGATTTTTTTTCTTGATTGAAGAAGATTTATATAATTTTATTCATAACAAATTTTTCAATACAAGGAATAATAGGATAAGATTAGTAAAGAGTAGATAAAGATAGAGTCACTCTAACAAACTCATGGACATTATTGACTTGTCTGTTAATAAATCCAAAGTAGGAGTAATGAGATAACAAGGTTGTATACTCATTTATTATGATTTTCAATTTTAAATAAAAAAATTTATTTGATATAATTTTTAAAATACTAGTATTTAACTTTTAATTTTTATTTTTTATTTTTTATCTTTAAAGTATTTATTTATTTATTTTATACAAAGTAAGATTTATTTTTTTTTTCTTTTTATACTTACAAGATAAAATTTTATTATTTTTATCATTTTTAACATAAAATAAAATTTGTCTATTTTCTTATTTTACATATTTTTTATTCATTATATTATTTATAATATTTATTATGTTATTTTGACGTTATAGTATTAATAATAATATCCTTCTTTTGTTTATTTTTGTATTGTTTAAATTTTTATATATTACACATATTATTTTAATCATTATATTATTAACATAATAAAAATATGATTTCTACTTACAAGTATATTATCTTTATTTTATTTTAAATTTGATTAAAAAAATTTAAAATATAATATAAATTGAATACTAAAATACACTGTATGAAAAAGTTAAGATAATTAAAAGTAATAAAATCTAACTAAAATTATTGATCTAAAAATAAAAAATTAAAAAAATTTAAAATTAATTAACAACTAAAATTATAATATCTTAAAATATATTTTAATCAATAAAATAACATTAAAATTATATAAAAATATACTAAAATATATTAAGTCTAAGGTTTAATTTAATTAAAATAAAATTATAAATAGGACTAAAGTTATAAAAATTTTAAAATAAAAGATTAAATATTTCTTTTTTAAAATAAGGAGACCAAAATTATAAATCGATCAAAATTATATTTAATCTTATTTTTATATAATAATAACAAAAAAATAAAATAAAAATTCAAATTTTCATATATTTATCACTAGACTGATCTAGTGGATTGACAGTTGCGCAATATAGTCCCCGTAATTCTCCCTTCTTGACTTTAAAAAAAAAAAAAGTTAATCTTTCATTTTTTTTTTTCTTTCTGAAGAATTGGTCTTTAAAGAAGAAGAATTTTATTTATTTTATAAATAAATATGTTGTCCAAATATGTATAAACGACCACAACATTGAAAATTGATAGCCAATTGAAGTATTAAATATTAATAAACTGAACTTTATTAAATTTGAAGGTGTTATTGTTATGTGTACTGAAAAGTCCAATCTCCCATGCTAAATCAAAATAAATAATAAAAATAAATTTTAAATATGTTTATAATATTTTTAATTTTAATAATCTAAATTAAAACTATATTTTTTAATCTTTTAAATTTGTAAAATATTATTTTTAGTTCATCAACTTCACTTAAAAAAATTAAAAACAAACTAAAAATCTATGTTTTTATTGACTCAAATTTTCTATAGAAACTAAAACCAAATATTGGACAAATTTAAAGAAGGAAAAAATTTTAATTGAAAGACATAAATAGAAAATAATTTAAATTTAAAGGATTAAAAATATATTTAAATTTAAAAATAAATATCAACATATTCAAACACTTTTGCTCTATTTTTCAATATATCATGTTATGTTAAATTTCATTTTGGTAGACTATTTTTTGAAAAATGATTTTGAAAAAGAAATTATTGTATTTTATCTTATTTTATGTTATTTTTAATAACATTTTATTTAACCCATTTTTTTAAAATATTTTCTTGAAAAATAAAATTTCAATGCATTGTTTAATTAATATGTCTTAGTGTGGTTAATTTTTTTTATTATTTGACCAATCAATTTTTGCATAATCATTTTTTTTTATAAAAACACGTAAAAGTGAAACATTCATGTGTGTGCCCAAATGTTCTATGCATTTATGTGAATAATATTAAATTAAAATTTACATATATTTTTAATCCTTCTAATTTTGGTGATGGTTGTTCTTAGTTTCTTAAATTTTAATTTATTTTTTAGTCTTTTAATTTTAAAAAAAATGTTCTTTTTAATTCATTTAATGATAAAAAAATCACCAAAAATTAGTTAAGAAAGACTAAAAAAAATATTTTTGAATTTGAAAGACGAGACCAAAAATAACAATAATTCAAATGTAAAATATGAAAATATATTTAAGTCTAAATTAAATATTTCTTTATTTATTTAACAGGTAATATAAGATGTTAATTGTTCATTAGAGCAGCCTAGAGTTATGGTTTAACTATAGTTTAACAAATTATTTAGTTTAAGACAATAGGGTTTTTAGTTTTAATAATAGAAAATAAGATATAAGACTAATTATTAACATAATCAAAAGAACACATGAGAAGGAAGTAAAATTGTGTTATGCATTTTGTAAATTTTTTTATAAACAAGAGTTTTTGATATGTTTAAAAGCACTTTGTAGGTGATTGTCTTAAAAAATACTTGAAAATTATAATTTTTTCAATCTCTAATTTTTTTACTTTTAAGATTTTATAAATGATGAAGAAAAAGCTCATTGGGAGTTTCTTCCTTTTTATGAATTTTGAATGTTAAAATGCATTAAATGTTTTCCCCATTTTGATAAATATATTTTGATCAAATGTATAATTTATATTCTCTTTATGTATTTTGTTTATGTAATAAGCTTTTATTTGTTGACTTTTTTGTTGTTACAATGTTGTCTTATTAAATCTATTTTTTGTCTGAATCACATTTTTGAAATACAATAACTAATGCTCCTTTTTTTTTCTTCAAACTAAGACAGATTCAAAGTTATTAGATACATCATCTACATCTAACTTATAATCTTTGTGATTTCTTGAAATCATAAGGGTCTCATTATTAGACAAAATTGGTGACAAACAAAACTTTGAGTATTCTAACAAATGAAATTATACATAATGCATCAAATTTCTTTTATTTCATAAATATAATTTAAGATGATTTATAACACATTTATGCATTAGTCTTGATCAAAATGTAACTATTAGAACTAAAGATGTATGAAGTATCTAGTTTCTAAAAATATTTTGATGATAACAAAAGATATTAAAATGCATATACGTATCACTTTGTGTTTACTTGGAAGTGTTAAAAATTAAGAAATAAAATATTTAGACATAGTATCTTTGATTTAGAGGATATTGTCTTATTTTTTATTTAGATGAAACTATAACTCTTCTAATCTATTTCTACCTATATAAACAGTTATCCATGTTGTGTTTAAACACACAATTTTCTCTCGTGTTGTATTTGGGCACAATTTCTTCTCCATATTTATGTTTTTTTTCTTTTATTTTAACATGGTATCTAGAGCCTCTTGAAAATTTTGTTTACCCCATAGATCTACTATTCCAAGATATAAATGCTTGTCAGTATTTCCTTATGCTTGCCACTTATTTTATGGCATTTTTTTTATTTCCACCTTCTATCATTGGCCACTTTCATGTTGTCAATGTAACATTATAATAAAAATAAAAAAAATAAAGTTATAATAAAATAGTAATTAGAATAGAAAATTAGTACATGTTAAGTAAATAAATAATAAAATAATTATGGAATAAAGAATTTCTTATTAGTAATATTTAAATATTTCTTGAGAAAATCAATTTAATGCATGTTTGTCTTCAAATTAAAATTTAGAGAAGAATTGATTGTTAATATATATAGTTAACGTAATGAAAATAAACAATAAAAATTTTAAGAAAGGGGAATATTATTTAGTGCATTTTCCTTAATAAGGATACTTGAGTATGTGTGTTTGAATTTATATTATATGTTTTAGGGATTTAGGGGCTAAGTTTTTACAGAGACTACTTAATAGTCTGGAATATTGTTGAAAGACAAAGATAAGTCACACCCAATTTCATACACTATGTTAGTACTTAAGATGGAGACTTGATTGTAGGGAGGGGGAGGTAGTTGATGAATGATAAGATGAAACCCACGTGTGAGAATTAAGACTGGAGTATTGCATGGGTTGACTGCAACAGATACTTAAGAAATATCCGTAGGCTCTTTGTGAGTCCTTGGGAGTAGATAAGGTGTCAAGTTGTGAATGACTCTAAGATAGAGGGTGTCAAAGAACTAGCTTGGTGTTTCCGACAAAACGAAACATTACCATGTTCAATTGAGAGTATCTTGAGTCGAGTACCAGACAGGATATGTACTCTCAATCGTTACCCAAAAATGCAAACTTTGGATTAAATATTACGTATCGTGTAAGTCCTCTAGGAGATAGAAAAATTTGGAGGCATCGATGGCCTTAAAATACAAATAATAGAACATCTCAATAAACGTAATGTGGTGAGGAGAGGACATGCGATAATAGATATAGTTTGATTTAAGTTATTCTATGTTTGTGTGTTTGAAAATGAATGGCTCACTCTTATATCCCCTACCTTTCAGATACTAATGATGAAGGCGAGTTGGTCGAGTTTCAGGCGTCAAACAAAACTCCTAGTAGAACGGTAAGGATAATCTCTCTTAATCAGAGGTGATTTACAACCAGTGACAAGCAGCATATGTGATCACGCAAAAGACTAGGTTTCCAGGACTTTACGAAGATGTTTTGATTTTCTAAATGTATGTTCTTTAATGTATTGGTTAGTGATGAATATGTCCTAAGATGATAAGATTATTGATATAAATTTGGTTGGTTAATAACTAGTGTTCCTTTTGGAATTTATTTGGATAATGAAATTAGTTGCTCAATGAAATGGTTTATTCAACTCAGTAAATGTAATCATAAATATTGTTGTCTACTTTTTAATCAAATTAACATTTATCTAGAAATTTTATTCTAAGAAATCTTAAAAGTAAGTTGGAAAAGGTTTTTATCAATACTTTAAATTTTTATTTTAAGAAACTTGAGTGTTAAAAATTATTCGGTATATTTCAAACTAAGGGAATTGAGTTTAGTACTTTCATAACAAATATTTTATTATATATAAGATTTTTCAAATTATCTTGGGTAAACAAAAAAGGTGTTACAATCAACAAGTTTTTCTCTTGAAAATTGTATCTGTCTGGTGGACCTACTATCCTCAAATATAAATGTTTGGTAAACCATGTATAACTCTGGTTTGTTTTTTTGCTCACCGCTTATTTTTCAACGAAGAAATTTTTTATTGTCACCCCTCGTCGTTAGTCACTACCATATTGTTAATGAGTTTTTTTTTTTCTTGAAAACCATGTGTGCAATGGACCTACTATCTACAGAGATAAATGTTTGACAAACCATTTACAACTTTGGTTTGTCTTTCTGCTCATTACTCATTTTTTGGCAAACAAAATTTTTATTGTCACCCCCTATCATTGGTTACTACCACGTTATCAACAAGTTTTTGTATGAGACCATCATATCTTTGTATTCCTAATGTTATTTGTATTTAAGTTTTACTTATAAATTCTCATTGTTGTGTGTTATCTATTCAGAACTTTATCTTTGTGAAAGCTTGGAAAGACTTATTGAAAAAAATAGTTAAGTTGCCTTAGGTTAAAATATATTAGGTTAAGATAACATTGTGGTAAAGGCTCAAAAAATACTTGTAGTTGTAACTTGTTTGCTTAATAAAAATCATTTAGCTTGAAAGGGTTGAACATAACTCTTAGTTAACAATGAACTAATATAAACCTCTTTGTGTTACTCTCTTCCCTTACGCATAATGTTAAAATAATTGTTGTGTATTAGTATCAATTAATAATTATTATATTATCTTTTATATCATCAATTGACAATTAAAGATATGATATAATATTTAAGTAAAGATTATGGATATTTAAATGAGATTAGGATAAAATTAACTTTGTGATGAGTTGGGTCAATCATTTGTAAATAACCCATTGAGAGGTCCTTACCTATTGCTAGGAAATTATAAATTTGCTATCCCATTAAGCAAATTAACACACAAGAAAATTCTCTTAAATAATCCTTAGAATGTGGGCGAAAAGCTCTCAAGTGGAATCAAAGGTTTTTTTGGTCAAGGCACTTTCATGGAGATAAATGCAAATTCAAGTTAGTATTCAACTTTTTAGATATTATTCCTATGTTACAATCACATGCTATAATCTATTATTGTAATTATTATTATTTTCCATCAATGTTTAGATTGGTGGTAGAAGACCAAAAAAATGGATTGGAATGAAATGAGTTAAAAAAGTCATTACATTGTTTAGATAATTTGTACGAGAATGAGACAAATATTCTATTCCATCATTTGGAAAAAGAATTAGCATATCTTTGATTGGAGAATTAGCATACAAAGAGAAAATGTGTGAAAAAAAAAGAATGTTTAAACTTGGGTTTTTGGATTGGCAAGATAGAAGAATATTTTATAGAAGATATACGATTTTACATAGGATAAAAAAAGGAAAAAGAAGATAAAAAAGGGAAGAAGAAAATAAAAATGATACAAGATAGAAAAAATAGAAGATAAAAGAAAAGTGTATAAAAGATAGATGAGAAAGAAAAAGATAAATAGAAATTGTATAAGAGATAGAAGAGAAAGAAGAAAAGTAAAAAAAAAAAAAGAAGATAACAAAAGTCAATGTTATTTTGAAGAGAATTTTTATATGACCAATTTAATAATTTATAATTTAAAATTCTCTTTCTACAATGTGAACTCTAAATTGGAGAGAAAAATAAATAAAAATAAGTAATGGAATGAAATGAATTTAATCTCATCTCATTTCATTTTCTCTCAAATAAATCAAATAATGAAAAATTTCTTCTTCTTATTTCATTCCCTTCTTCTCCACCTAACCAAATATATTGTTAAATATGTTGTAAATATATTTATATTCTTAGCGTTGCAAAAATAATAAAATCTTCTATAAATCCTAATTAAATATAAAATCCCTAAAAATAATATCTCATAAATGATAAGAAATTCTAAAAGTCAATAAATAATAACAATTTTAAAATAATACAATTGTTTAATATGCTTCTTCATTTTATCTCAATAAATTTGAGATAAATAGTTACATAATCAAAGTAAAAAAAAGACATGACTTCATTTAGATTATTTTTTTTTTGCAATTTCAAGAATATAACTTTTGACTTAAAATTCGGGTAACAATTTACTTAAGATATTATAGTCTTAATATTAATGAGACTAATCATTTTATTTAATTACGATAATTAGATAAAAGAATTAGTCAGTCTCATTAATATACTTAATAAGATCAAATGTAATCCGGTTAATAAATTAAAGGTAATTAAAAAAGTTTTTTTTTTACAATAGGTTTTCATCAATATATTTGTATCTTGATTTTTAGCACACCCCTAAAATAATTTTTAGTACCTTTTCTATTTATCTTAATGAGTGGTCTTGGGTAACTGTTTAAGAAAACTCAATTTAATACTATGTGATATGTCTAAGTTGTTTGTTTGATATATAATGACACCTTTAATATATCACATGCCACGATAAGTTAATATACCTAAAATTTCCATCAAACTTAATTGTGTTCGTACTAAGTGGATTGTCTACCTTAGACTCAAACATCACTTTCTCATTATGAATTAAAATCATTTGTCCAAGCGCCGTTCGTTCTGTTAAGCAAATAATGGTTTTCATTGTTGTAGTTTGCCGTCCAATAGTATTATAGCAGTCTTAGTCTTAATCTTCATCACATTATGCCAATGATGGTCACATCAAATTCTCTTCCCAATGTGAAGATTTTTCCAAAATATGAAATAAAAGAATTTTGACAAAAGACTTTTTGTTTTGTTGGTGAGATTTGTACTCATTTTCCTTTGAATGCTGTTGCACTAGCCTCAGACATATAAACATGATTAATTTTTAACATGAGAAATTAATACTTACACAATATAATTTAATGTGAATTTTAATTGGAATATACTGCTAGTTTTTAAAACAACTTATATGCTCAAACTTCATTCATTAAAATAATAATAATAATAAAACTTAAAAACAAAATTAAAATAGATTTAAAAATTAAAAAATTGCCAAGGTCTTCGATCTTCCTCTACCCTATTCCTCTGTCAAACCACCTCTATTTAGAGGTATTAATTTGGGAAAGTTCATCGGGGATCAATTATTTTGCAGTTGAGTTAGACTAATTGGATTTAGGCTGTATTTGAGAAGTCGTTGTACTTTTATTTATTGCACTTCTTATAATGTGTTTGATTGACGTTATTTATTATTATGTTTGAAAATGTTAAAGTGGGAATAAATATTTTTATGTATTTTTAAGGGGTTATTATAATATATTATTAGATATATTTTATTTTTAAAAAGGTTATTATTTTATATTATAAGATTTTTCTTTTTATGAGGAGG
>JAMLFT010005939.1:0-16824 GCA_026544285.1 Pachyrhizus erosus
ATTTATTAAATAAATTTTTTTAATTTATTTAAAATAATTTAAGACGATAATTATAATAAAACGAGAAAAGTATTATTTCTATATATAATTTTTTTCTCTATCTTTTTCTATCATATTACTGCTGATTTTATTATAGCATTCTATTTTCTTCCTTATATATCTTTTAGTTTTAGAAATAAAAAAAAAATTATAAAAATAGAATTTCAAAATTTGTCATAAAATAATGTATGGGAAACGAAAGCTCCCTTGGCGTTGTTTAGGTATTAGATGCGCCGGCTTTTCCGTATCTGTATAGCTCTTGCTTACGTCTGTATTCCCATTACGTACTTGTTGTTTGCTTGCCCCTTCTGAGACACAAGGGGACAAAACAAAACAAATATTAAAGTTATTCAATTTACATTCTCTTGGGAAGGGAGGAAATAGGAATAGGATCTCAATAATGCCCCTTCTAGGTTATTTTTAAACAATTTTAGAGTTATATAATATAATATTAAATATTAAATATTAAATTTGTTTTAAATTTATTCAGCATCTATTGACAGAAACTTTTGTATCGAATTTCAAGTTTCATATAAAAGCTTTTTTTTATTAATATATTATATCATTTATATGTAAGATATAGTTTTATGTTATGGAGACATAAAGTACGAAGCATATAAAAAATTAAATATCTTTTTATTTCTCAAAATTGTACGAATTTTTTTTATAAAAAATATTTATTTTTAATTCCTAATTTTAATAAAAATGTGTATTTTTAATTCTTAATAAAAAAAACAAAATCACATCACTTCTGATAAATAGAGATAAAAATAATTTTTTTTTACAAAAATTAAATTCAAAATATTTAAAAAATTAAAAACATAATTAATTCATAATAAATTAAAATTTAATAATAATGTATTAATAATATAACAATTTTAAACGTATCTAATTAAAATTATTAATATTTATAATTTTAAAAATATTTATTATAAAATTAATATAAAGAGGAATTAGAGACCACAAAGGAAAAATGTGTTGGCGGACCAATGTTCAACAAGAAACATTGTGATACAACAACATAAAATTGAATCCTGCTTCCATTAAAGATTTTAGGCATGACATTAATGTCTGTCCTGATAAAATCGAGGTAAATACTTTTTCATTTTCATAAATATTGGAACGGAATCAGGTTGGGAACTTGGAGCAAAACCTGTAAGATATTCATAGTTTTCTACGTAATGCATTATATGTACTACTTGCAGACTTGCGTGTGTCGATCATAAACTCCAAGCACTTGGGGAGAGGAAGAAAATAGCAAAAAAAAAAAATATGACAAAGTCAACCAATAAAAACTATACTAAATTTTGCAAATGGCCAACTACAACCGTCTAAACCAGCTCCATCAGTACAATCATCAGCTGGTGCTGGTTCTCAACGGGATGACCTTTCAAACTGTTCAAGGGTTATCTCTACCACTTGCTTGTTTCTGCCATTATTATTTATTTTTATGTTTTAGTTTTGGGCATTTGGGCCTTTGGGCCTTTTGACTTATCATGGTTTCCATTTATCAAAATTTAATTTGTTTCAATTTCCTATTATTTTATGGAATTGAGCTTTATATAAAGGCTTTAAAGTCAGTGCATCCCCACTCAGATTCTTAGTATTCCAATTCCTTGGATGTTCTCTCAAGTCTCAAGTCTCTGCCCTCTTTGACTTTTCTATCGAAAGAGCTTGTCGGAGTTGAAAACTGAGAAAAAATGGTAGCACAGGGGATTGTGGTAGCTTCACTTGTAATTTTCTGTTTAGCTGGAAGTTGCTATGGGAAGGTTCACTTCTCTTCCCTGAAAAGAACCATTGATGTTACTGCTTCCCCCAAGCAGGGGCAAGGTAAGTAAAAACATCCCTTCCTAGATATCCCCTTCATTTTACACCCTTGTAATGGCTGATGCGAATTAAAACACACAAGGATGAATCAATTAATAGTTAGACCATGTTTAGTTCTGAGTTCTAATTAATTGTAGCTAGTTCTGATTAATTATAGGTTATTAGACCTTAATCTATGTTTATCAAGAAAAATTGAACATATTGTATGCAGTCCATGATTTTATGAATTAGTTTGTTAAATGCATTCCTTTATTCTAAACTCATTATGGTGTTAATTAATTATGCAGTTCTGGTGGCTGGATTAGACAAAATCACCGTGACATGGGCTCTGAACAAGACCTTACCCGCTGGGACAGACTCTGCCTACAAAACTATAAAGCTGAAGCTGTGCTACGCGCCGATTAGCCAACGAGACCGCGCATGGAGAAAGACCGAGGACGAGCTCAACAGGGACAAGACCTGCCAGCACAAGATCGTGGCCAAACCCTACGACGCTTCCAACAAAACGGTGCAGAGGTTCGAGTGGTTGATCGAGCGCGACGTGCCCAAAGCCACGTACTTCGTACGCGCCTACGCGTTTGACTCAAACGATGTGGAAGTGGCTTACGGGCAGACTACAGACACGAAGAAGAGCACCAATTTGTTTGAGATAAACGGAATCAGCGGGCGCCACGTGTCCCTTGACATCTGCTCCATTTGCTTCAGTGCCTTCTCCGTGGTGTCCCTCTTTGTCTTCTTCTATATTGAGAAGAGAAAGGCAAAGGCTTCTTCCTCAAAGTGATTGATTCACACTCTGACAGCAACATGAAAAAAAAACGTGGCAGGTTTACTAATTGTTTACATTTCATGGTCATTAATAAATCACGAGGGACCTGTTCTTCCCTCCCAATAGTCGGTTATCTTTAGCAAGTCAGCACAACTAAATTCCACCTCAATGTGAAGCATGATCTCCCCCAAAACTTATAATATGAGAAAAGTGGGCACATATTTTATAATAAAATGATTCCATGTGTAAGATTAGGATGAGTAGCATATGCTATGAAAGTAAAAAATAGTAAGTGTCAAAATACTTAGTCCAGGAGCTAGTTTTTACCTTTTTAGCTTGCAATGAACCCAGTGACCTGCCATGAAGTAAGTCGGTTGAGAAGTCACGTAGAAAGCAGTAAAATTTGCAGTTTCATTGTATAAAAGTACTACTGATATAATGCATGTTGAGATTTGAGGTTTAAAAACTTGAATTTAAATGAATTTTATTTCATAAGTTGAGGTTGTAAAAATAATCTTTTATTTCAGTCTTAGGTAAAACTCAGTTTATTATTGGTCCTAATTAAAAATTAAATATTCTTTTTCTCACTTTTATATTTTGAATGTAGACCTTCCAACTAAAAATCAAACATGCTCATAACTATCACAATAAGTCTAAGGGTATTCACTTGAGTCTTTACCACAGCAGTTTTTCATTGAATGCACATCTCGAGAAAAGCATCCTAATAGATATACAGAAACAATAAAAATTTTCACAGGTAAATTATTTGAGAAAATCTCCAGCGATTGTTAATGCTTGATGCATCTTTGTCTCTTCCAGAAGCAACCGAAAACGTCAAGTAGAAATTGGTTGATTCATGAACTATTAGATTACCTAACTCAACTAAGTAATTCCAACTTCCATTACTTAGAAAGTTCCATGTGGATTGGACTTGCATAAGGATCACAGTATTCTCTAGTATCAATAAACGAACATGTGTCTTACAAACATCAACATGTCTTGTCATCACAAATCTGCTTTATGATGAAAATACATGTCTGTACTCTGCATTCTGTCAGTACCATAAAGTGATATTCTGTCATCATAAGCATCAACATATCCAAATGCATCCGTGCCAGGAGGACATTCCAGGGCAGCTTCAAGAACTCTATGGTGAATTCCATGGGAATCAATGGAGTATCCTCCTCTGTGATCATGTCCAGATAGACACAGCTTCACACAAGTGTATCTGTGTATCAAATTTATTACTTCATCATAATTCCATAACAGTGCTTCCTTTGATGACGCACTAGGATCCAGAGGCAGATGACAACAGACCACCACCTTTTGATTCAATTTTGTTGCTTCCTGAAGAACACCGTCCAGCCATTCCATTTGTTCCTTTCCAACAGCTCCATTGAACATAAGAAACCTTCTTTCAAGGCCCACCAAGCCTGTTGGATTGTTCTTATCATCATTTGGATTCTTCTCCCGGAGGAAATTCAAGGCCTTCAATGTTTTTGGATGATCTTGAGGCCAGCCAATTGCACTTATGTCATAACCATCAAGAACTATAAATCTATATTCAGGCACTGGTGAAAATTCGTAGTAAGCATGGCTTTCAAAACTCTTGATCTTCAATAATGGAAGTAACTTATTTCGAGGTAGATTGTATAGGCAGTGATTGCCAATCAAATGATACACTGGTCCTTTGAACATCTCAAATTCATCAACAACTTTCTTTACAGTATTATGAGATTGATCTTTTGGACAATATCCATCAACAATATCTCCAAAATTTATCACAAACTTGTGCCTCTTATTAATATTCCATTTTTTTACTGCTCTCTGTAACACAAGAATGCTATGCCTATAGTACCGTGGAACACCAAGGAATGACCAACCATCAGGAATGTCAGCATACTGCACATCAGATATTAATCCAAAAGAAAAGAGAGGCTGTTTCCCATGTGCAATATCAAGTCCACTAGCAGAACCCATAGTGTATTCTCTACTCTCCACAAGCTCCTATTGGTCATACAGCATAAATAATGTCAACAAATCAGGATTGTTGATGTGCAGTCTATGATAAAATAATGTGTAAGCATAATCTCAGAAGCAGAATTCATTTTGTTAACAACTTATCAAACTTGTTTGAAATGATATCAATTTAACAACTTCATTCATTTACAAATCAATCTGTGAGCAATAACTAAAATTTGTAAATCCTGTCAGGCTATCACACTTTTGTTAGGATTTGCAAATCACTTCATGTCAACCGGATTCTCTTTAAATCCTACCATTAAAGTGATCAAAACAGGGGATACCAAAAACCAATGATCACAGCCTGTGAGTAAACTACTCTATAATCTGCCCTAAAGTTTCAAATGTACTCTGTATTAGCTATTATTCAATATTCAGAAAATTCTGAGTCAAGGAGTGAAATTTTTAAAAAGCACACAACCAACCATAAATGCTGATTTGCTAACATGGCCTGTCTTCAGGACTCTGACATTTTCTTACCGGAAAGAACATGGTTCCTCAACACTAGATACATATTTTCACAGTTCAATTTTTACATCCACCTTATACCTTCCTCTTTCTTTTACGTTCTAGTATCTATGACATCTATCACTTTCTCTCTCTTTTCTCACGAGGTATATACAGACTAAGGAGATATGAATTTTTTTTTTTTTTTTCATGATTCCTTCTATAACACGATGTCCATCATGTGGCCAATTCCACCAGTTTGAAATAAGAGAAAATATAATTTGAAATCAGGCATAACTACAGACTCAACGTCAATAATCTGGTAACAAGTTTAAGGACCACAGGAAAAAAATAGGGAAATCCTCTAAAACAGATCTTAGTGTCATTGTAAAAATCTGCATAGTGATCAGTATATGAAAACTAAAAGAAAATGTCTAACCCGGTTACACACTCAGTTTATTTGATCTTGCATTACAGGTTCCAGACAGTGGCCTAAATAATTGTCTCTATATGAATGCAGCAAGCAATGCAACGGAACAGATGACCAAGATCGAACAGAGCCCCCAATTATATTTGAGTTATAAATTCCCATTTTTGCAGCTATGAAAGGTGAAAAAAACACAAATGTAGAGTGAAAAATAAATAAACCTCAAAGAAAACAAAGCGATCAGTTTTGCCAAAAAGCAAAGGAAGTAACAAGCAAATGGTTTAAAAATAATGACAAAAGAGACGTACTTGTGAACGAAATGAGAAAAGTGAAAGAGGGGTATAATGTGAGAAAGAGAGGCAGAACTCCCTAGCCTGTGCAGAGACAAAGAGCCAATGACTCGTGTTTTGGGGAATTGAGACCTTAATTAATGCAATGCAATGCAATATAATGGCCAAAATTGTCGTTTTCATCTGTCAGAACAGAAACACGGGACTGCCACTGTTTCCACCTCCTTCTTCTCTCTCACCCGATTGACGCCACCTGTCCTCCTAACAAGCCGTTGACACCCAAAATCCTTTTCTTTTCTTTTATATATAGAATTATAGATATTATATTATTTTTTAATATTAGTAAATAATATTTTTTAAACTTTATCTATTTAACTACGATTCAGTTACAATTAAATTATAGAAACTTTAATTATTACCTTCGCTGGTTGAATAACCGATCTCATTTTTAAAAGTTTGACGAAATCATTTATTGATTGGAAACTATATATCATTTTTATAAGTTTGACGAAATTTAGGAAGCCTTGACCTTGTTTAAACCAAGTAATTTCCAATAGCTAGTCAGTTCGAAAATGTAGCATCGTTTTTTTTAATAGTAATTATTCCGTGAATGCTTTTAGAATCAATGAAAATTTTAAGATGCTGTCAAAATAAAGGATAAATATTTTTTATATAAAATTAAAACTTATAATAAAAATATATTAATAAATAATTTAAAATTATCATATAAATCTATATATTTTTAATCATTAATATTATTTTTAAAACAACTTTTGAAAGAGATAAGCGAGTAAGAAGATAAAATAAATAATTAAAGATAAAAAAATAATTTGATATAATTGAAAGAAAATTCTATGAATAAGAATAGTGTATGAAAAAAAAAATATTAAAAATATCTAATAAAAATGGAGATAATAAGGTTTTCATTGCCAAAGTTTTGTATTTAATTACTTTTTGAGTACAATAATAGCATTGAAATTTGAATCTATACCATCATGTAATGTTTGCTTAAAATTTTGAATCATGCATAAGTCATGTCCTAAACAAAGCTATTCTTTGTAGCTTTCAAAATTTACGTAAAAAGTACGAGTCTAAGAGGAAGTTTGCAGAAGAAAACAGATTCGTAAGTTATCTAAATCTTCTACGTCTATATCAATCCTAATGCATTTGTAGTGTAATTTATAATATAGAAATAAATATAATTTAAACTTTTAATTAATTGTATTTATAAATATCATGCTCATTGAAAAAGTATTATTATTTTTAATAAAACATTACAATAAAATTGGCATTCACATGATAACGGGGATATGCAGACGTGAAAATAGTGTACAAGAGGCAAGTGAAGACGAAAGCGTCGCTTTCTCGAAAAGCAAAATTGTTGTCTAACGAAGGCGACGTGGAGATCCATCTTAAACGAATGAGACCAAGACGTGGCAGCTTGCTATAACATAGGTTTGCGTTACGAAAACACAGACACATGTTAAAATAAAGCCATGCCGCGTTGGGACGTGCTTTCAACTTCCAAACACGGGCAAGTTCTCAGAAGGTGCTACATTTTTTACGATTTTTCTTTAATTATTTGAAGCAGATTATTCCTATGTTTTCATAATTTTTTTTTAATGAAAACTTTCTATTTTTACATGGAGATAAAAAAATATTACAAAAAGTCGTTAAGAAAAATATCATTCTTGATGCTTTAATTTTTAACTATCTCAAATCAAGTGTAAGATTTATGTAGTCCACTTTTTGGGTCATAATCCAGTAATTTATGCATCTAGTGCATAAAATAGAAAGATTATATTTTTTAAGATATAAAAATTTTAAAGAATTTATTAAAACTATTTTATCATTAAAATCACAAAATTCTTTAATCTTTACTGATTTTAAAAACATTTAATAAAATGTACTAAATTCTTTACCAAATAAAAATAAAAATAAAAATCTTAATAAGTACTTTTTTAAGACATGCATTAATTAGTACTTTTCCTTTCAGGCTCTTACTAGGTGCAAGGAGGCATAACTGACTTCATTTTAATTAAGAGTCTATTTGTTTAGACTTTTTTTTTCTCCCATAACAAAACACTTTTATTTTTCTTAAAAAAGACTTAAAATTATTTTAGTCTTTGTGATTTTTTAAAAATATATATAAAATAATATAAATTAAATTTTTGATTATTTTGAGAAGTTTAGTAGTTTCTAAAAACAGTCGTAACTATAACTAACTTTTAGAATAATGTTTTTATAATTAAATTTAATTAATTGTTTGATTCTATATTCATATCAACTTTATGATCAACACATGTGAATTAATTGAGATAAAATTATTTTAACTTAACTAGAAATCCTTTGATAACAACATTATACACTTACTTTTTAGGTACATATAATTGCAGTTATTTCATTTATTCTTTATTTAAAACTTTGTTTCCATCTCTTTTAGTTTAGAATTTAGTTTCTTGGGAATTTAGTTAGTTGGTTTAAATTAGATTTTTTTAAGAGAAATTAGAATTTTTTTTTGTTATATTTTTAAGTTTTTTTTTTATTGTAGGTCTGAAGCTTAATTTTAGAATAACTCAAAATTAAGAATGACAAAAAGTTCAATTTTTGTTTAATGAAATGTTATTGTCAAACAAAAATAAGTTAAAAAACATTTTTTTTAGAGAAAATTTAACTAATGACAGAAAGTTTTTATTGGATTAAAAGAGTTAGTGACACTACATTCTAGACAATTACTTTAATCAAACAAGACATTTTGACACACATAATTAAAGTGTTCCAATAGTCATTAATGAAATTCTAGTCTAGTTAAAATTATGGTTTGTTGGGCTAAAATTATTGCTCTATTACTTTATGAACAAAAGACAACTAATAAAAGGAACTTTTTGATACAAAAAGAGAACATTCTTCTTTTGACCTAGATGATGATTGAAAAAGTTACGTGAAACTTTTCCAATATTTTATTTTTCATCTTCATCTTTCATTCACCATTTTTTATGCTCTTCTCATCTATGAGTAATTGAACTCTCTTGGTTTGAAATTTGATGTAACTAAACCTAGAGTCATGTATATCTTTTGAGTTATTAATACATGTTTATTATTCACCATTATGTGTTTTCTTCTTTGTTTAATACTTATTTTGCATTGACCATCCTTTACTTGATTTTATGTTTAAAATGCGATTGAAAAATGTATTTGAATTATGAATTAGATAAGTGTACCTAATAGTTCTTGTATTTAGAAATAAAGAAAAATTCATTAGTCACCTTTAACTCCTTTTTTTAAGCAAGTAACTCAGGTAAACTATTGAAGAGATTTGTAATTTAGTCGTGAGACTTGAACTCTTCTCACAAGAAATTAGAATTTGAAAATTTTTATGAATTAGTGATAATAAACGAATGATAAATATTGATTAATAACTTATGTATACATGAAGTGTTTTAGTGAAGTCATATCTCAATATCATTACCAATGTTTCTTGCAATCTAGATCTTTGAAAGGAAAAACCTTTTTAGTAATTTTATTTTAAAGTTTTCTTCATCTTTAAGTTTGATCATTATTATATCAAATCATCCTTTACCATTAGTTAGTAAGTGAAAAGTGAGTATATTACCAAAGATTGAACAAGTATTTGTGAATACAATACTTGAATTTTCATTTTATACAACCTATATAACTTGGTACATTTACCAAAGAGTTAATAAAGTTCTAAGTCTACAATTATATTAAATATTTAGAGAATTTATTTTTACCACCCATAGTGATATTATATGACTTGAGCTTAGTCAACACATAAATCTTTTTATATTATAATCCTTAAATCTCCATTGTGGTAATTTTACATAGTTGGACAACTAACATGCACTGAAACGTAAAAAGATTACTCTCATCTTATACACAATAAAATGTAGAGTTTTTAAATGTAAGAATTAAAACAAAAAGTTGACACATGTATAAAGATCAAATAATTAATCAAACAACATAATTTTAAGTTTAATGATTATATATTAACAATGTAAAAAGATTTACACTATCATTTAATAACAAATTACTGTTAATATGATTATTAATATAATTATTATAAAAGTGAACAAACTTACTATACATAATAATTTTTAGTTATTGATAATGTAAAATTATTTTATATTATTAATACACAATATATTTCTTTTAAAATTATGATAAAAAAAATAATAACTTTAATTTTTCATAAAATCTCAAAAAATAAATAATTTTCTTCATACATTCTTAATTATTTTTACAAAATTTTAAAAAATGAAATATATATTAAACTTATTCAACAAAGAATTGAATTTCGAGATGTTTGATTATTTTTACAAAACTTTAAAAAACGACACTATATATTGAAGTTATTCAACAAAGAATTGAACTAAGATTGTTAAAAGTTAATGATTCACAAATTTATAAATAAGTTCTTACAACCCACTAAATTTGGCCTAGTGCTAAGGAATTGGATTAAATGTATGAAAACTAAGTTGGATCTTCACTGTCACCATTTTACACCATAAAAATTGAACAAGTTCTTACTAAAATCATTTTAAAAATAAGAAATTGCATTTATTTAAAACCAATTTTACAAACTCTAATCTAAACTATTCTTTCGGGTGAATCTACGATATAGAATGAGTAATGCTCATCACTAAACCTAAAACATAAATCAGTTCCTTCAAATACACTTCTCACAAAAATAAATTTTAAAAGATTATATTTATCCAAAATCAGTTTTATAAACTCAAATCCAATCACACACTTTATGTGCCTATTCCTTTGAATGAATCCACGAGATACAACGTGAATAATGCTCATCACTAAATCCAAATTGCACTACAAAATTTGAATTATGTACTACAGAGAAAATCTTGCTATGACTAATATTCTTCCCAAAAGAAGTACTAAATTTGTATTTTGTGTAGTAGTCCCTTTTTCTTTTGAGGGAATGCCAAAATGACTTCAAGAAAAAAAATAGTATTTGGATAGTGTAAGAACGTTGGCATCACAATAAGACAAAATTATGGAGCAATTAATTTATGGGATTCATTGCTCTCATGCCTTAAACAGAGGGCTGATAAGCATTCCTCACTCAAATACAAAAAGCCCTGAACCCGGAGCTGTACATAGATTCAATTATTTAAAAAAGAATAAAAATGAGCGGATGTTATTTCATTCATTTCTCTATATTGATATCAAACTATATTGTGATCATATCTTAATAAGTAATATTAGAAGTTCCCTACGTGAAGAGAAACTACCATACAACAAAATCAGGTTGTATCAACGATTACCGTGCTATAAGCAAAGATCTTGCACGGACCTAGTGTCTGCTGTAGTTGCAACTTGGAATTGCTCCAAAGACAACAGCACAAATTTCTGTCGTCTTCACATCACATTATTTCTCAGGTTTATCACATCAACTCTCGGGGATGAAGAATCTGATCAACGAGCTTCTCTGGAAGCTTTTTAGTAGCCTGTGCAAGTATCGATACGTGAACTGAAAGCACATGGTACTTATGTCATTCAATAACATAGAAAATATACCAAGAAGCTAACCTGGAAGTTCCTCATGTGCAAAATAGGTTCACATCCAACATCTGCCACTGATTTGCCATTTGGTGTTTGCAACTTAAATCGCTCTGCCTTGTATGCAGAAAGGATATTTTCCCCATCGGGTAGGTGATGACAAACTTTCAGAAGTGAGTTAAGAGAATTCATCTGAAAGGTTGAAGAAACAATCAGATGACAGCTTCCAAGAATAAAATCGAAGAAAACTAGATATAATCCAGATAAAAACATTAAGGCAGTCACTATTGACCCAGTTCGATGAGAAAAAGAATAAAATTAAGTCTTCTAATGCACTTAATACCAGTAAACCTATAATGCACTTAATGACCTACCAATTACAATTCTTAAATCAACTGTAGTTCAAGATCATGTCACTCTACCGGCATGTATTAAGCTGATTATAAACTAAGCTATCTATATCCAAACCAAATGACAAATTCTACCTTCATGTATGGACAAGATGCACAGCCGCCATGAATGGAACAACCCTCCCCACTAGCTATTCCTGGTACAACAGGAAGTATGATATCACCCACTTTGGCAGGATGAAGACCTGAAGATACTCTAGGGGTTGTTTTTGAGATTGAGTCTGATGAAACTGGAAAGACTATTTCAACAGTTACTTTTGCTCTTTGAGAAGAGGACTTTGCAGGCTCCAACAAACTACGAACTGTTGCCACAATTGATGTCACCATCCCAGATTCTGTTCCTAAAACAAATTGGAGATGATCATCTATATTTCTATCCAAAGCTTCCTGAACCCTATCCTTTATGAAATTCAAAATATTCTGTGTGGAGCCTACAGCACCCATTCCCCTTCTCTTTGCTTCCATTGCCAATGAAAACATTTCTCCAGGTACCTCAAGATGGGCAGTAAGGAATGCATCACAATACATTTCTTTTATCTTCTCCACAACTTCATGGCCAAAAAGATGGTGAACAATGCATGTTCCATCCTGGCACCAAGTCACAAAAACCAGCAGATGATAAGCTAATACAACCCATATTTTATTCAAGGAAAATTCAAACTTAAAAAAAAAAATTACAAAACACAGAGGAAGACCACAAAAGTGTAAGTGCAGGCATTGACAAATTTCTCTCCAAGTCACACATTACATAAACCCAACACAGGAATATGAAATTATTTAACAAAGCATATACCAACTTCTGTGAAAGAAATGAAGAGAGAGGAAAATATACAATAAGAATGAAATATCGTACTAAATATATAAATGCCACGTGGAAATTTTTTTTAGAACAAATTGACTTCACTATAAGCCAGCATCCCAAAAGGATAAACACAACATATAAATGACGCAAATCTAATTCCAAATGAAGTAGATTCTTTCCTAGCTTTTCAAAACATGCTAAAGATCTTACCTGAAAATAGTTAAGTCGAGGTAGTAATGATCTAATAGAGTCTTGACTGTGCTCAGGATGTATTGCCTCAATCTCTTCATCAGTCATTTTTATCATTTGTTGGAACAATTCTTTAATATTTGCACCCATGTAAGAATCAGGTCCATACCATATGCTCAAATCTGGAACTTGAGCAAATGCCTGCATAAATATGGACCAATATATTATTTAAAGAAAGAACTAAATGGACTTGGTGATGGTCATCATGTGATGCATTCATCTGACCATTACAAAGTCAAGAGGAATAAAAAAAGTTTGTATCTGACTAACCTGTAGGATAGTCTGAACAACATTTGATGAAGTACAGGTTATTGTAGGCACAAGCTCATGAGCATATGCCTTTGTCTCTAACTTAGTGTTGATGTATATGACATGCAAAGAAGTACACCTAGAAGCAGCTGTAAGATATTCCATATAAGTAGGAGTAGCTGCAGCATCAGCCAGAGAACAACCAATTTGTTCATTTGACATCCTATACACGCCAACCTGCAAATAATTATCAGAAGAAAAATTAAAGACTAAGGATTAACATGTAGCACAAATACAAAATTTTACTAGGAAGAAAAATTAAGGACTAAGGATTAACATGTAGCACAAATACCAAATTTTACTGCAGCACGTGTGACCTGCTTCATACAAGCCATTCACCAAGGTTTATAAATGGGAAACTTAATAGAGTCCATCTTCTAGACAGACTTAACTTATCATCACATATTTTGCCTGCTAATGACTATCTTCAAAATAGAGAAGACAAACAAGACAAAGGCATACCTCACTAAAACCAGCTTGATCAAGGATGGCACGCACATTTTCTGACATAAAATCCACACCTAGCACTGTTATGAATTTGCATCCAGCTTTTGCCATTTTGACTGCTGTATCTGCCATGACCAGTGAATCAGATATATGGATATGTGGCCACTGCTTCTGAGCAGCCGTTAAAATGCCTTGGACCTCAGGATCCATGTAAAAGTGTGCAACAACACCAATTTTCTTCTCCTTCAGGACATTGACTAGTTCATTAACTTTTAACTCATCAGGGAACAGATATTTTGCCTGCATGAAAGCTAGAAGAAAATTAGGAGAATAATACTGTCAGGTCACACGATTCAGAAATTATGGCATTTGTGGTGAGCAAGACCATCTATTATGATGGGAAGTAAATGTCTCTTATCAAAGAAAAACCAGTTGGTGTTGGACATTTAAAGTAAACATGCAGACATAATTTTTTAAATTTAAGTTCATGAATGAAGATGAGGAAAAAATTAAAAAAAAAAAAAGAAAAAGAAAAAAAAACTCCCAAAAAAGCCAATTTGTGTGGACTGAGTGACGTGTTGGCATGTACAGCTTAACACTACCTATTTCTTCACCATCCTTAGACCTTGATTGATACGTCATGTGCATTGTGTGTGCAACATTGAGAAAAAGATCTCATTAAAGTAAACCACCACCAAAGAAATGAGTATGCAGAAATTGTATGCGCAAAAGTGTGTCTTACAAAGAGCTTAAGATGATGTTTTTCAATAGGATTAATTAATAGTGAAGACACTACACGTAGAAAGGCATAGTCAATCATCTGAGTCACAATAGAATTTTTTGTTCTATTTGCTGAGGTGGATGCACAGTACAAGCAATTTTGAGAGAGAGAATGGGAAGAAAGGAAAGAGTAGAAAGGTTGAAATAGACAAGGGCTCGAGGAAGAGGGCCAAAGAAGAAAAAGAAAAAGTCACCCCTTTATTTGATTTACTAAGTAAAATGATTAAAACTCGTGTCTTGTACCTGATCTTTTGTTTTGTCACAATTACTATTAAACAAGTATTTTTCCAGTAGTTCATTTTTTGAATATATCAAAGAACTAAGGCGAAATGTCACCATGCATCCAACTACAAAGTAAGGCTACCATCCAATCCAACAACAATGAAAAACACATAAAAACTAAAGGACAAAGTCCTTCCCGTTTGAGGGGAATCAGATTCTCCAAAGTTGTAAGAGAAAGAGACGTGCTCTACTACTTTTCATAATTCTTTACTTTTTGGACGGTTTGAGATTCTGTTAGACTGTAACAACTTCAAGTCCCAGAAACAACAAATAATGTAAAAAAAAAAAAAAGGAAAAAGGAAAAAGAAATAATGAATCGAAGACACCATTTTGATCGAATTCAGACGGTTCTAACCTGGGCTTCAGCGTAGGTACCCTTGGGAAAAACCCCATCAGCAGAAACAACCAGCGAAGGAAAAGGCTCAAAGGGAACCTTCCCTTCCCTCTGAGCCAGAAACTGCTTGGTCCTCTTCTGCATGCTAATCAGCACGTTGTGCCACGTGTTCACCCTGGAACGCCCACTCCCCCCCGGCAACCCCACATTCAGAACCATCAAATCATCGGTGCTCAATTTCATAACCTCTTCCGGCTCCGACCCATCCAGCACCCAAACTAGACACGCGCAGAACCCCCTCGTAATCTCCGAATCACTGTCAGCCGCCACCCTCACCTTCCCCTCCTCATCGATCCCCACCTCCACCCACACCCGCGCGGTGCACCCCATCACCCGGTTCGAGTCGACCCGAGCCGATTCTGCCATCGGAGTCATCCTCGCCGCGTAGTGCAGCAGATGCTTCACCCGCTCCGCCGGGACCCGCAGGGAGGCGAACTCCTCCACCAGGTACTCAAGCTTCGAAGGAATCACCAGCTCCGAGCTGGTAGTGAGCGCGGAGCAGGAAATAATAGGGGGGCACCGTTTGAACGGGGCTGAAGTTGAACAGCGTTGGGCAAGCTTGAAGGATTTAAGTAACGGAACGTGGCGTTTGAGGGGTTGAAGGATGAAGGTTTTTGGGTTGGGTGAGAGTGAAAGGAAGGAGGAAGTGGTATTAGTGGAGGAGGCAGTGACAACAGCCATGGCTAGTGCAAATGGGTTGAATTAAAGTGAAAGAGCGAAAGGGTTAAAATAACTGCAAAAGTGGGAGGCAAGATGAAGAATCAGTGAAGGGCCCAAAGGGGATGAATCGTTGCATTGGATAGGTCCCCCCACTTGTTACCTTTTCCCTTTTTTTGTTTAGCTTCTTGTAACTGTTATCTCACCTTAAACGCCCTTATTAGACATACTGATATTTCTCAGAAAATGAAAGCTTGAGGTTTATAACTACCATTACTGCCATATTTTGCTTAATGTTTTTCTAGAAATTATATTGAAATTTTTAAATAAATTTATATTTTTATGTGGTTTTTTAAATTGATTTTTTAAGAAATAAATTCTATTTACTTTTTAAAGAATCACTTTTTTAAAAAGTAATTTTCTGTAGAATTATTTTTAAAAAATTTAAATAAACTGACCCTAAATTGCGAATATTTTCTTATCAGAGTGGCCAAATTCTATATATGGAATATTTCTCTAACCCTCTTTCAGGTCATGCACTCGCACATAATGTAAGCAACTTAGTAAAAGTTGACATACCATAATAAGCTACTAATTTAAAAAGTTTTAATATTTGATAAATTGTTTCCTTTTGGCATAGTTCAGGAGAAAACAAAGCAAAAAGCTAACAAAATTAAACGGGGAAAACTAACACCAGCAGCATCCGTTTCCAGAGGAATCACAACTGCATGCGGAGGGACTTGATGAACAAACCAATTTAAATTTGATGTTTAATGTATTTAAGACTATTTAAAAATGTTTTTATTTTAATGACCACTTAAAGCAAAAAAGATAATACTTTAAGAATGAAAGTCATGAATACACTGAATGTTAATCCTATCTTAAACTAAGATTTTCTAATTTTGTACTTTTGAGGCTCTTTAACGGAAATTGGAAAGAAGTTGCGTTTAGTTGAAATAATTAAATAATAATGAGAAGTAGACTCATGCATTTGACTGATGATAATACGAAAGGACAATGTTTTTCTTTTCTTTCAAAGTGACAGAGACAATATTTTGCTATCTCTTTCTTGAATAACCTTTTTAAGATACACGTACTTAAAAAAAAGTTTAAAATTAAATTATTTTAAGAGTAATTA
>JAMLFT010005940.1:0-16822 GCA_026544285.1 Pachyrhizus erosus
GTGTCACATTTCTATACTAATTAAAAATACAGCAATCTAATATTTTTCATTGAATTTTTAAACGAGTCTCACATGTACATAATTTTCATTTTTAAATATTAAGTTTTGGGAAATGAATTTTTTTTAAAAAGAAAAGAAAAGAAAAGAAAAAGCTGTAAAGAAAACACAAGAAGTGCAACTTGGAATACCCACTAAAAATTGCCTTCATCCTCCAAAAACGAAATTGGGACTCAAACAAAACTGCAGCCTTGTGATTGTAGCCCATAATGAAATAAGAGTTGTGTTTTATGAGGGAATTGTTATTTATACTTCTTTTTATTACTAATATATCTTTCTTTGCTGCTTTTTTTTTAAAAAAAAATTCCTTTTTTGGAAGCTAGTTTCTGAAAGTTTAACATTTTCGAAAATCAGTTTTGGAAAGCCAAATTATAAAAAAGTAAATGAAGCACTGTGCACTATCTCATTCTCGCTACATTAGTGAAATTTCAAGTAACTTTCTAATTACGCGATTTTCTTTGAGAGTGAGAGCTAACTAACTGGTTTTCGCTACTGCTTTTACCTGCTTACTAATTTTTCTTAATTTCATTTCATGTCATTGAAAATATTTTCATGAATATTTTTTTTACCATTTTTTTTATTTTGATTGAACTGGACAACAACTGTATTAAAACTTGCATGATTGTTACTAGGGCAATTTTTTATCTGCCGAAGAAAGGTGGTTTTTGAGAGGCTTGTATCCAAAATAGCAATGTCAGATCAGGGAATATGATTTTCGAGCCTATTCTGGAAGAAGGGGTGTTCCGTTTTGATTGTTCTGTAAATGATAGAAATGCAACATGTCCCATCATTTCTTTTGTGAATAACAATGATGGAGACACACCTATTGTCTACTCTGAAGGTTCCTCTGTATTAACTTCTAGCTCATATCTTATGGCTGTTAACTTGTCATCTTAAAAATGTTGATAATTTCTCGGAGCACTAAAATGGAGCACAGAAAGAGAGTGGTTGGGTGCTCGATTCACTCTTTTGGAAATTGTCTTCTTGAAATAAATTTCGGAAAGAAAGTAATTGTGGAAAAAAAATTCAGAAGGGAGCTTTGTTAGTAAAAGGGAAAACTATAGTAACAATTGTCTTTTATAAACAGTAAAAGTTGTGGCCCAAAAGAAAAATAGAAAATGGTAACAGTGTTTCTTTCTGCACCTCAATTAATTAAGGTGTATTTTTATATATTTTGAAAAGACTAATTTAAAACGAAATTTTTACATTTTTGGTGCCTCTTGATTTTAATGAGGTGTTGGAAGCTTTAACCAAATGGTAATTATAACTTAGGTATGACTTTGAAACAAAGACAATTATTAAACATAATTATTAAATATGTCTTTTTTTTTATTTTTTATTTATTGTTACACTTTACCTTCCTTTCTTTTTTTACTTCATACCCTTCTCAGATCTCACTTCAAACCCACGCATAGTCTGTAAACTTGTACTCTTCATCCATCAAATCCCCTATTAAAAATGACATCAATCAATCAAATGTCTTTATATGTGCGGTGTCTCACTTTTATACCGATTAAAAGCATTCGTAATCCAACGTTTCTCTTTCGATTCTTAATGGATCACATGCATATATATTATTTGTTTTTACTCTTTTCACTTGTATTTAAAAATTAGTTTTTGAGAAAGGCATTTTTAACAAAAGAAGAAAAAAACAAAAAGGCTGAGAAGAGAAAATATGAGGTGCAAATTAAATTACCCACTAAAAAATTGAATTCTTTCTCCGCAAGCGATACAGGGAGTCCAAAATAAAACTGCGGCCTTGTGGTTGTTGCTCATAATGAAGTAAGAGTTGTCTTTTATAAACGCTAAAAGCTGCGGCCCAAAAGAAAAACAAAAATTGTTAATAATGTTTCTTCCTGCACTCCATAAACATTAAGGGTCCCATCTTTTTATATTTTATAGGATATATTATATTAACATTCTTAAGGTTTGATCAAAATTTTCTTAATATTTCTCTTACTTTTACCTCTACACTAGTTGTTCTTATTTATTTAAAAAATATTACACTAACGTCTTTTAATTATTTAAAAAATAATACACCGTTTACTCATTACATTAAAAAGGCAGAGATTTACATGTAATCTCAAAATGCTTCAGAGTATCAATATAATTTAATCTGTTTTATATTTTAATTTTTCTTTTTCTTTTTTTAAACTACGAGATAACATAACATACTATCTCTCAATATATAAATGTTCTCATTTTCTCTTTCAAATTAAAATATTTATTGAATACTTCACTGTCCATTTTCTTGTTATAGCTGCGGAGCCATGACGATGCCAAGTTATTCACAGAAAGACCACGAAAACTGGGAGCAAAATGAACAAACAAACCCATTGCCCCTGATGAAAAGATAGAAACTTTTGAACTTTATGATGGCAAGCGGGACAGATGGAATGGTTATGATGCATCAACTTATGCTAGAATCATTGAGAGGTACGATGTTGGAGATGAAGCTCGAAAGTTGATGAGAGCAAACATATGGACTTTGCAAAGGTTTAGAAGCGTGTGCCTACGATAGGTGGTGGGAGTACAGGAACTGTGAGGTAATTTTTATGTTGTCATCATTTTAATATTGCAAGGCCAAGTTAATTGGTCGCATACTTAAGATTATCTCTTTCATTATTTATCTTAGACTAATTGGAGCTGAATTTCTTTTTCTTCAGGAACCTACGTATTCGAGAGGCTACTCCAAAATATCTTTTTAATGTTGCTGTCAATTCTGTACACTATGATCCCAAGAACAGGTCCATGCGTGCAGATCTCATGAAAAGTTTTATGGGGTGACTTATCTCCAGAATGAAAATTTATATGCATCACCATAATTTGTTTTTATTGCTATTGTTAATCTTGTATTTTGAATTAGATCTGTTTTTGTACTATAGGGAGATAACCATTAACCAATATAGAAATAGTGGAAAAGCTTTGGAATCCAAGGAATTAAACATCCATGCTAGAGAAGCATTGAGAAAGGACATGTTCACATGCAAGCAGCTCCATCCCAAGCTGAATTTCACTATAAGAATTTCAAATTCGCGAAGGAGAAATTGAAGTCTCAAATGATGGAAATCATTATCGATAAGTATGGCAATGCGGCCAATGAGGACAAACATCCAAGAGAACTTCTGCTGGGTCAAAGCGAAAGGCGAGTATGATCATGCTGTTAGACTTATTAAGGGCCAGCTAAGATGCATTCTAAGTATTTAGAGTGCAACATTCGCAACTAGTTGTAAAAGAGCAATGAAGATGACAAAAATTGGCTTCTTAGAGACATATGCGTAAAAGGTTTGCATGGTCCGTTATTGCAGGCTCTAGATGGAGGGTAAATTCTTAAACCCTAAATCGGTGGATTTGCCTTTGGATAGGCTCACATGATCCAAATTCATTCATGTGAGACTTTTATCTTTTGTTAACCACTTTAAAAGGTCATATCACAAAATGATATATAAATTCTCTAATCAAAGCTAATGTGAGATTTTGCCTTTTGGAATACCCTTAAAAAATCATAATTTTATACAACTACGTTTCCCATAACTAATAACATGTAATCAAAAGGTCTTAGGAAAGATAGATTATTACGAGCTATACTTGGCATTCAGGTATCCACCTCAAAGGAAACTTGTCTAAAATTACCTGTCATTTCTTGAAATATCTCTTTTGATTCAAAATTGTGGTGTAACGTGTATCTCCTCCTGTTCTGGTCATGGAATAGATGAAATAAACCCCAAAATGGATTTTTGTTGTAGTAATTATTATAAGTATTAGAAGTAGCAATTCTTATTTATTTCATATTTATGCTTGATAACCTAAACAATAGATAGATATCTATATATTCTTTTTCTTAGGGTCAAACAACATCATTTTGACTAAGCAGCTCCACACTCTCAAATATTTCAAGTTTGGTTTATATAATTTCCATAACTCATAAGGTATTTTTCTTGTTTTTTTTATGTGAAATTCTATTTTGCAAAAAATAGGCTATCAAAAGGGCTTGTCTACAAAAGTTGTCAGATGTACAGGAATTTATAAGCATAACATTCATAATTTTCTTAAGGGTTCTATTTTTCCTCTTAGCTACTCTATTTGACTCAAGTGAATAAGGTAGTGTTACCTCATAGATAATATCTTCTTTTACAAAAGTCATTAAATAAAGTGCACTCACCACCCTATCAAATCTTATCCTTTTTATTTTTCTATTTAATTGATTTTCCACTTCAACTTTAGAAGATAAAAACATGTTAAACGTTTCATCTTTATGTCTAGCAAGTAAACTTTTGTATATCTAGAAAAAAATCATCAATGAAAGTTATGAAATAATTCTTACCTCCTCTAGACATAATTTGTTTCAAATCAGCGAGATCATAATCAATTAAAATAAGAGGTTCAATTTCACATTTCAAAACAAAACATTTTTTTTAGTTAATTTTGATTCTACACATATTTCACATTTTTTAGTTTAATTATCATGCATGTTAATTAAACTTAGTCGTTACAATTTAATAACATATGAGGAATTCACGTGACCTAATCTAACATGCTACAAATCAAAGGAATCAACCATATAAGTAAAAGAAGATGCATTTTTATTAATTACTTCAAAAATATTGAGTATAAAAAATATTTGATCACAATAATCTTTTCCCACAAACATATTATTCCTTGTCATGACAATTTTGTCAAACTAAAAGGACTCCTTCATCCCAACCTTTTCCAATAGTGTTACAAAGACTAAATTGACTCTAATGGAGGCAAAATGTAAGACATCATTCAAAGTAGTGTTTTCTTATATGTGACCTTGAAAAAAAAAACCTTTCCTTTTCCTAGAACTATAATAGTCTTAGAATAACCAAGATAAACTTATTTTCTCCTTTTCCCATAATAGTTTAGAAGGTAAACACATTTTTATCAGCACTTATGTGTTTGGTAGCCTCACAATCTACCACTCACTTGCTCACTGATCACAACATTAACCTGAGAAATTATCGCAATAATAATGTCATCTCCTTCAACCAAGTTAACACTAGGCTTAATAGGATTGTCATTTCTTTCCTTTTAGAACTCGCGCTGATGTGCAAAATGCCATGGCTTTCCACAAACAAAACAATTTTCCTTTTTCTTAAAGTTGGGGGTTGAAGGCAGAAGCACATGGGATTATATTATTTTTGCTTTTGTTTTTATTACTATTAGTTTCTAAACATACCTTTTTTGAGTAGGCTTGCCTTGCACCAAATTTTCCTGATTAATAAAGCTTTGGCCTTTGTAGTAGCACATTACTTCTTATTGGTATCCTCAATTATGATGTGTATGATAAGGTCTGATAGGAACATCTATTTGTGTCTGTATTTCAACTGTTATTTTTAGTCAGTCTAAGATTCAGGTAGCTTCTCAATTAGAAGCTCAAAGGCAAACTCGTTGGGCAAAGTGATGTTTTCAGCCTTTAAGTCTTCAAGTAGCTTGTGACATTCGTTGATCTACACCTTGATGTCTTTGTCGTCGTTCATGGTCCAACAATAGTAGTATCCAATGATGAACCTTTGTCTTACGGCATCCTCAACAATATATTTTAGAATGAATGAGTCTCATATTTCTTTTGTTTCCTTATATAAACAATAGACATAGAATAAATTATTAGATAGAGCACTAAGTAAAGTGTGACAACATATCTTATTTGTTTGATTTAATTCATCAATTTGTTTTACAAATGCAATAGAGTGTGGTCTTTGAGTGGTAAGGGTGAAAGCTTAGCCATGCATATTAAGTAGTGTATCAACACATTCCTGCCAGCATACAAAATTTTGGCCAACAAAGACCTCGATCTTAGACACATCTAAAAGCAACTTGGCAAAGGTAGGAGCAACATTAGTGTTGATGTTTTCAACCATTATAAATCTTTAAAATTGTTGTAAAATGACAGTGGAGATGATAAAAATTAGTTTCTTGAGATGTGTATGAGTACTATCCTTAAAAACTTATCTGCATTATCCTATACAAATCCCATAAGATACAAGAACTTCTCAACATAATTGAGACAACGAAATTAGCAAATAAAAACATTGGAACCCAAGAACAAGGAAGAAAAAGAAAGAGGGAAAGAAGAGAGGATTTGTCTCAGTGTGTAAAATTGATAGAAAAATCATGTTTATATAGAGGTAGGAAGAAATATTTGAACGTTTGGAAAAAATAGTAAGGAGAAAAATAATTAAAAATGATAATTAAACATTTTAATAATAAAATGATAATCTATCACATTAAAAACTATAATCAAGACAAAGTAACTCAAAAATTTTGTTACTACAAACAAAATCTACCACATTAAAAACTAAGTTGATCTAATAATTTTTATTTTTTTTTACTAAAATAGGAGATAAATCAAAAAATTTGTACTACAATAGACTCATATCATCCAAACTCATAAGTGCGAAACTTTCATATTTTATTAGTCATTTTAAAAGTTTATATTATAAAATTATATATAAACTCTCTAGCCAAAGCTAATCTAGACATTGTGAAACTGTCTTTTACAATACCCCTCAAAAATCACAACACAACTTGTACATAAATATTACTCAAATATCCTTCTTAGTAGTGTAGTGGGACTTTTTGTTTATCTAATATTTCCAGCAAGAAGCAGCACTTCCCAAGAGTAAATATGAAGATGTTTACCTTAACAACTACATGACTGTTTAGGGCTCATGGTACGTGGAAGGATCACCGATGGGGCTATAAGTACTGCAAGCAGACAATACACAATAGCTATTGCTGGAATAGAGGCTGCTGAGGCTGCAAATGATCTTAAGAAAGCTAATATTGCCCGTAAGGTGGCTGCTATAGGTTCCTGCACTAACACTGCACCTATGATTTCTTTTTCCTTGTTTGACAATTTTGTTTGATTGTATTTAGCACTTCTTTTATTAATCTGTAATTCTTTTTCCGACATATACAGAGGAACCTACACCTGTGGAGGAGAAAAGACTTGCTACATGGGGTACCGATGTCCAAAATGATCTAGTTCTTGATGAAAAATTGCTTGCTGATGCACTCGAGAAGGTAGATATCTATCATGGATATATATTTGATATTTGTCAGTGTCATTTTGTGTCCTGTGGAATTAATCATATTTTTGTGCCAATAACTTTATTTACTTTAATAACCAAGGTCAAGACATTATCGATTCAATAAATAAATAAATATATATATATTTAAATAAATAATTAATCTTAATCATTAAATTTTAAAAAAATAAATCTTATAAAATTATTTTTAAAGTAACTTAATCTCTCTTTATATATAAAATCTTTTAAGAAGTAATTATTCATACATTTACATATGCTGTGCTGTTGGTTGAGTTCTGGTGCTCTTTCACAGGAGGATCTAAGAAAGAGAGAAGAGAAAGATGAGAGGAAATGCAAATATAATGTTAGATGTAATGAGGTATGATCTTTCTCGTCACTGGTTGAGAATTTCATTAGTAAGTATGCCCTTCGCAAATTTTAAAATCATTTCAATGCTGCAGGTTACCGCAGAGGAGATGGAGGCATACAGGATGAAGAAAATACATCATGATGATCAAATGAAGAATTTCCTACACTAAGCTTGGAAAGGATAAAATGACCTGCATCACTTTCGTTACAATTAAGGGCAAAAAGATATGCTTCCCTTTTGTTATAAGTCCATGAGTCTTTCTCTGTTGTTTTCTTATTGCCAGCTGAGAATGGGCAGAATGGATTATCAGTTTGGCATCCTTGATCGTTTGATCTGTAGTGAGAAATTAAGAGAAGCAAGGGTGAAACTATTGATGTTTGTGCAACTTTGTGGCAAGTTAATAACGTAATCAGTATTATTTAGCTTTTACTACGCTAAGAAGTTGTAATTACTCAATACTGTTAATTGATTTGTCAGTTTGGTCCAATTGCTTATAGATAAACTTGCAGTTTCATGTATATATCTGACCTTGCCCTATTACATTCACAATTGTCTGTGAAAGACGTTAGCGCCACTAATTCAAATGATCCCCAAAGTGGTTGATCTATAGTGAGGCTCATAAGCCTTAGCTAGTATTTGACCCAGCTTTTTTGTTTTGGTTTTTTCTTATTAAGAGAATCTAAGACCAAACACATTTCATGAAAAGCTTTTTAAAAATTATGGAGCTTAAGGCTTTGCTGTCTAGGGAATATAATGGATTATGCTTGAACGTTGAAAGTACATAATTTTTATATTAGTGTTATATGACCCCTGGCATTAGCTGTTTTGGCTTGGAATGTGGACAAATACTCATTTTACTTTATATGCATGTATTTTTTGTTTTTTTTACTTATGTTCTGCATTTAGATTTGGGTTTTGATTTTGTACCCAATCAAACTTCATATCAACTTTTTCAAATTTTGTATGCGTTATTAGCATGCCACGTCATTCATCGTGGTATCACATAAATATGTATTAAGTTATCATGTTATTTATTAGAGTCGTATTAAAAAATTATTAAATATTTTATCAAAAAAATAATAAAAAATTAAAATTACATAATTATAATAGTTAAAAGAAATTTTTTTATTATTAAAACCTAAATTATCAATATCATACAATTATAATATTTAAGGGAAAATATAATTAAACATATTTCTTTAAATTAATTATGTTGTCATAATTAAATTAAGAAAACTAGAAGTTTAATTTTTTTACCAAATAATTTTTAAATTTAAAATAACTTTTAAATTAAAATAATTAAACTTTCAAATAACTTCTACGCATCCTTAATTCTCTTACTTTAATTTCTAACTTCAAATACTTTCTTAATTTAAAAAGTAATGGATTAAACATAGTTTTCCTCCCACAGAATTTGTATCATAGTAGTCTTGACTCTGTTTTCTAGCTTAAGCAACGAGCATGGGACACGTTTTACCAAACTTATTAGTATCTATCGAGTCTTTAACAACACAACTTTTTGGAAGCAAGTTCTTTTATTGCCATGACAAAAGGAGAAACAAAAATCATATTATAACTAATGATAATGATAAGTATATTTTTGTCTTGTGGAGTTTTAAAAATTTTACACACTTATATTGTTTACCATCCCAATAGACCGGAAAATAATGAACAAAGTGATAAGTTCATAACAAATCCACACATACTAGTCATCAACAATCTAATAGATCTATATTTGACTGTTATTACACTACAACTTTACTGAGATGCTGGACTTTGTGCAACTATAGCATCAAGACCGTGTCTTGCTACAAATTTCTTGCTATCATCTCTTGTGCCGCCATCTCTTGTCTGAATCTAGTGATGAACTCCTCTGCTCGTTCATCTATTCCTTGCATTTTAGGTGAAGCCAAGGCAAGTGACTCCCACATATCATCTGAGGCACATGATCCACAACCCTTTGTTGTTCCTTCCTCCCCAGAGAGCCTTTCAGTTCGTGGTTTTTGTGCTGTCTGTGGCTTCAAATGCCCCACCAAGTCACATGAAGGCTCTCTAAAGAGCTTGTCAATATACACAGGTGCAGGCTTCTTGTGGAACCCGAAGATGAAACTTCTGACTGTGGCTAAGGCCAACCTCTTGCGGCGAAAACGTTTGGTAACAAAGAATTTAGGAGGGACCCTGGTAGCCAGCTTGGTGGTAGGTTTTGAATGCTTTCTGGGTTTCTTCATGGCTTTGAATTTGGACCTATGAAATTTACCAAGGGTAGAAGTGAAGCTCTTCCAAGCCTTTTTAGCAGGTGGAAGACTTAGCCTTAGCTTTAGGCTCATGCAGGATTTCATGGATAGGAGGAGAGAGCTATACTTCAAATTAGAAGAGGTGGGTTAAACTCAAGTTCAAATGAAAACTTGTGTCCTTTATAACATACGTGGGTTAGATTCCCTTTTTCTCAGTGTCATGTTGCGGAATAGTGTATTACTGTATTCATATAAGGGGTTTTTTGCTGTGCGGGGTGGCTTAGTTCTTACGCGCTGAATATTTTTGACAAAAAGAGCATAAAGCTGTATATAAAAGGCTGCTAAATTCTCCAGCACCAACGAACTAGCTCCCTTGCTTAATTATTAAGCTGACATTAACTTCAAATTAGAATCTACCTCTTTTTTTTTACTTGATATTTGTTAATGGTTTACACTATTTGTTTAGCAAAAGACAAGAGTCGGTCTATTTTAGAAAAGAATAAATATACTTAACACCTACAATGTTATTATACATTTAATAAGAGAAAAAAAAAAGATATTAATAAAATATTATTATTCTTTTAAAAAAAAAAAAATGCGATCTGCCAAGCAGTACATGAATAAACCTTTTCCTTGAATTGAAACTGAAATTCTGTGGTTGCTTAAAAAAATATTTTGGAGTTCAAACCACCATATGTAGGGAATATTATCGTAAGGTTGATGGCTAACACAATCTAAAACCAGTTATTTACTACGGTCACACAGGAATCCCACGGTGTATTGCAGACTCTGTTCTAGCTACGGTTTTTATTTCTTTCAATCCTTCTCCCTTTCATAAGCATGAGATGCATTTAGTATTTACTATGCACGTGAGTGGATGGTGTGTTTAAAAATTTGATTTTTGAATGGAATTGATTTTATAATATTAATTTTAAAATAACTTCATTTATCTTAGACAAAATATTTATTTAAAGTTTCACATGATAATTATATATAATTATTTTTAATAAGTTAATTTAAATCATAAATAATATAATAAATTATCAACATCATTGTTATTAGATAATAAAAATTTAAATAAAAAATTTAAATATTTAAAAAATTAAAAAAAAAAATTATAATTTTATAAACACCAATAAGACTCAATATATTTTTTTATGCAACACAAAACTATCAAAAGTTGTTTTAAGTCAAAATCAAAATTCAAAATAAATTTTGGACTTTTCTCTAATACAAAATCCAATATGTAAAAATTTATCTAAAATTAATTCTAAACTTAAAATTAATTTTATTTTATTTTTGTGAATAAGAAAAGCCAAAAATTTTCCAAAAAATAAATCAATTATCTTTTAAAAATATTAGATTTAAGTGTTTAAAAGAAACACAAAAATAATTAATATTTTTATGTGATTTTATTGAAACTAGTTAACAAAATTAAAAACACTATGCCAAAAAAAAAATTACACTTTGGGGTAAGTGAATTATATTGACTCCCAAATATTTGATAACCAATATTATCAATATCACACTTCGGTTTTATTTACTTTTTTTCTTTCTAGGACTAATATTTGCTCTTCACGTTATACATCCAATTACTCAAAGTCAAGATAAATAAAATTAGATCAAATTACACTAATTATTCTTAATGTTTTTGTTATTTCTAGACTACTCCTTAATTATTTAAAAAATATTATACCAACATTCGTATTATTTGAAAAACATTACCATTCTCTATAAAAAAAAATTTGTTATAAGTGTTAAAAAAATAAAATTTATATAACTTCATAAAATTTTAAAAATGACTAATATAATTTACTCAAAAATTATTATAAATTAACACAATTACATTCCAATAATTAATTCTTCAACATAAAATCAAGTATTGAAACATTTATCTAAATTATGATAGTTGTAATTTCATTATGATTTTATAGAATCCAAGAAAAAGGCTTTTGTGATGTTGGATGCTCATCCAATACTACCATCCAGGGTAGTTTTTTCCTTTTCTTTTTTTCTAGATTAAAATTTATTTTTTAAAGTGAATGAGTATTTTATAATAATTTTTTTAAAATAATGAAACTCCATAAAGATAAATTGTTGTAGTAATTAAAATTTAAAATAAATAAACATAGTAGTTTTAAGTTTATGATCATCTCTTAAATATCAATTATTACGTAGATTTATTGATTTACTAGTTACATATTTTTTTCTTCTTTTAATTATATTTGAACATAAAATTTAAAGAAAAATTAAAACAAAAAGATAAATATATATATATATATTTTTTTTCTCTATTTTCAATGGGATGATGGGTCAACCACGTGTCATCTCACCCTGTTTTGAATTGGGTTAAGATTTTCAACATGATGTAAAAAATAGATGCAATTTATTTTTTACAAGTGAAGAGCAATTTAACTCGTTTGACATTCCTATATATTAGGTACGATCAAAATTATTTTATTTCTTATTACCTATTTTATCAGTGTTCATTATCCTCCTCTTTTACTCAATTCTTTAGGAAGCATTCATAAAAAAATGTATAGAATTTGAAGCAATAAACTTCTACTTTAATCTTGAAACCGTAAGTAGGTTTATTTAAATTCGTGATTTTACAAAACTCACACTTTAATATCTAACTTTACAAAATGTCACTCGTTATTTTTTTTTTTCAACAAGACAACATTCCCTTGAATTCTTGATGTTAGTAGAAAACATAGTTAAAAAACTGTACCAAAAGAACTTGTTTAAAACAGAGTAGAATGAATGTCAGCTTGTAAGGTACTAAATAAAGATTTTATAAAGTTAAGTCAAGACCTAATTATAATTATAATAATAGTAATATCAAGAAAAATGGTGTTTTACTCTCTTTTTTTACGATGGTGATGATTTACTTAAGTTATTCTATTTTTATAATATTTTTTTACAATTCAATTGTGTTTTGACCTTGGTAATTAAGGTTAACCATTTTATCAAGCATAAGTTACTTTCTTTTCTTCCTATTACTCCACTCGTTTAAAACATGATTAAGAATAAAGTTTCTCTACTCTTAAAGTTGGTAATCTCAAATGTGAAGATACAAGATACAGAATTCTATCACATTACCGAAACCCAATCCACCCGTCACATGGAAATCAACCAAACTTTTATACCCTGTATTTTATAAATAGACTTTTTAACGTTAATAATACAAAATAAATCAAAAAAAAAAAAAAAAACTCGCAACAGATACCAATTTATCATTAAAGAAAATAATTCCCAATATGCATCAACTGGGAGCAACGTGCATAGATAGACAGCGATAAGAACAAAGAATATTAAAGAGAAATTAAAAAGTAGTGGCGAATAACACAAATAAAAAATCAGTACTAATTTCCTCCATTCCCAAGATTCCATCATATCAACAATCTCCCTCATAATATTCCAAAATCACGTCACAAAGTAGTGATTCTGATAAAAACGCAGAAAAAGACCAATTAAAAAGGGTAAATCGAGGGGAACTTACCCAATAACAGCATTGAACAGTAGTGGATAATCATGAGTTTATACATATTAAACTAGTACTGATACTGCTATATGATAAAGTGATAAAGTGAGTAACTACTAATTAGATTAGGATTTAGGAGCAAGCCTGGTTAGCCAACAAGAAGTTCTTGGCTTGAGATGCAGCTGCAGCCTGTGACACCAAGGCTTTTATGACCAAAGTCTTAACATGCCAAGGTTTGTAAGGGAAACCCTCTCTCGCATAAGAGTTAAGCAACGCTGCGGTTCCCTCCTTCACCAAACCTCCGAAGGGGTTACTATCCTCGTCGTTCCTCGCCGTTGCTTCCAACAGCGTCAGATCCGATCTGTACCGTTCGTACACCCTCGACCCGAACACGTTCGACACCGTCGATGTCTCAGGAACCATCCTCGGCCACGCCTCCCCCCTCCCGCTCCAGAACCTGAACACAACGTTCTTGTTTCATTTCGTGACATGGTTAACAACACAAGAGAAAAGAACCAAGAGCTAGTGTTAGTGTTATTGTTGGTGTTTCTTACTGCGCCGTGCATCTTCCTCTGCTCCGAGTGTAGAGGAAACCAGGTATACGATGTCTCTCTCCGGCTGCCACTGAGTAGGAAGATAGGGTTAGGAGGAGACAAAAGAAAAGCGTGGTGCACAGTGAACCCATCTTTGTCTTCTTCTTACTCTGTTGGTTTTTTCAACTTTCATTTGCTAAATGTAGATTTTTGTGGTGAGATCTGAGCACTCAGAGATTTCTTCCGGATTTGGTTTATTCCGGTTTGAACGTTACACTTGCACAGTGGACTCTGCTTTCGAGGAACACGTGAAGTCATTTCGAATTAGACAGAGGGAACCGGACAAAGTTACCCTTACTAGTTAGAGTACTGTTTTCCTTCTAATAAATTTAAATAATCCCTTCATTTACTAAACATGTTTAAGATATTAAATATTTTTATTTAATATTTTCTTTATAAAATGTAAATAAATTAATAAAAAATTGTGACAAGGTAACCCTTAATAATTAGAGTATTGTTATCAGTTGGGTTATTTTATTTGGAGCCTAGATAAATACTTCTCTCAGTCATTTAGTTTTATGTTTTTTTTTTTTTAAGAGTAAAATGCTAAATAAAATAAAATAAGAAATTATAGATGTGTTTTGTTACCATTTGGACACCTAAAAAATAAGTGGTTCAGATCCGTTAAGATAACCTATTATAAGAGTTTATTAACATACAAGTAAAAAAAAAAAAAAAAGTTAAATCCACATTATGTTTGACTAACTAAAATGAAATGATTGATATCGGAACAAGCATTTGAACTCGAAACCCTCCCTTTCTTCTCGAATTCCAGTATCCTAGCTTTAACCCCTTCTTCCCTCTCCATCTCACGATATCCCCCATGTCAAGTTCAATGTCCACTCACATTAAGAGGAGCAGGGGACTCAACGTGAATCTCCAAAACAACAACATCCCACAAGATCCAATCCTACGTGGCCCAATCTATGGGGGATTTCTCATTCTTCTTTCATTTTACTACACGTGACAAATTATTCTTTTACTTGATCTTGATTTTTCTTTCAAAAATAAATAATTGAAGTTGGTGGAAATTCAAAACTTTGCATATGTTCATTCAAATGATTCAAGCACAATAATTCCTATAGATAAAAAAAAAAAAAAAATCAAATGATTCAAGCAAGTTCGATTTCTCATTACCACAAAGTAAATAAAATAAAAATAACACCAAGACGCTTGAACAAATTTTGCCTAGTGTTGAAGCACAAATTCATGTATTCACTCGCAAGCTTCTGCCATTGACTTTTGGGATCAGAAAATCAGAATGCATCTACGCACCCCAACGACCAACACGCGAAATCACCGTGTGAGCCTTATACTGTCTCCATCTGCTTTCATCTCCGCTTCAAGAAGCCACCATCTCATAGTGGAACCCATCTATGCAACCATGCTGGGAGGAAAGACGACGACATCATTTTGAATCCCGTCAATCATATATCAGATTTAACTATCTTTTTAATTATATGTTAATAAACTCTTTTAGAAGGTTCTCTTAATGAATCTGAACCATTCATTTTTAAGATCTATAAATCTGACTGTTGTTATATCCTTCTTTGATTTAATAGACAATGTCATTCTTTCCAAAATTTGGTTTAATTTACATACGTCAAAACTGAGCGAAACTCGTGGCTCAATCTGAACTACCAGAGATTTCAACTGCTTTAAAACACTACTTTAATTATTCTTTTATATATATATATAAATTAGTGAAGTAGTGTTTGAGTTAATGACTTTTTAATTTAATTTAATTTTTTAAAATTAAAAAAGTTGTGACATTAAATACAACTTTCAATTCTTTTTTTATTTATTTAAATAGTTTCAAGTCATGTTTTAAAAAAAGATTTCAGTTTTTTAAATAATTAATTGAAGTCGTGTTTAATTTCATAACTTCAATTTGTAGTTTTCCAAGACTTTAACACAATCAATGATATTAAAACAATTATGTAAAAGACATCCTTCTTTAAGATTTATTCATGATATCTCACCCAATTTTTTTAGGATATAACAAAAACTTTCTAGTTTACAATCAGGCAATAAAACTGACAAACAAAAATTAATCCAAAAGGAGAAAAGAAAAGTGTAAAAAATATTGCCAAAAAGAGTTCTATATAGAAAATGAAAGGTGTATGTTAAAAATAGATGGTAGTTGAAAAATATAGTTGTTCGTAATTAAAATATTAATAAATCACAATATAAAAATTTTGTTGTCCATTATTGTATGCGAAAAAAAGTGACATATTTACATTCCAAAAGTCTGACAAAACAAAAATTCATGTGTAAGAAGAAATTAATATATAAATTAGAGAAATGAAATTATTCTAAACAATGTAAAATTTTATCTTTTAAAAAATACAACACAATCTTATCGACATGGGCCAATAAAACACGACTTTGATTATTATTAAAAGTAGGATACTAAAAGCATACTACAATTAGATCACATTTTAGGTTGATTGAAAAATATTCGAAGGGGTGATCCTTCGGTGTAGTCAGGTGGCTGTTTATTTTCAAGGGTAATTAGTTGAATGTCCAAGACAATTTTCATGAATTACCACTTTGCATATTTAACAACTTTTATTCCCTCACCTATGCTATCAATTGCAAGCAATAAATAAAATGTTACTTACTAGAATCAAAGTCCAAAAAATGAACACGACTTCTATTAATTTTTTTTTTATAAAAAAAACTCAAGTCTCACATTTTTTTACTACACTGAATTCTCATTTTTAAATACAACTTCAACCTATTTAAAAAAAAATAATGGAAGTCATATTTAACGTCACGAATTTTAAAAAATATTAAACCTGAAAGTCATTAATTCAAACATGACTTTTATATATATATAAATTATTGTTTTAAAACACAGTTCATCCTTTTGATTTTGATTTTTTTTATTTTAATTTTTATTATCAAATAATAACATTGAGTTGATATAGTAATAGTAATTTTGATCATGCAATAACTTGTCACATTTTTTGAAATATGATATGATAGTAATGTGTAAATTTTTTTAATAAATTATGTTTTTAAATTTT
>JAMLFT010005941.1:0-16821 GCA_026544285.1 Pachyrhizus erosus
AATTATATTTAAAAATTTTATTTATTTAAAATAATTAATAATATTAAATTAGTTAATAATATATATTAAAAATAAAGTTTTATTTAAAATAAAATCTAAAATAAAAAAATAATTTTCAGCCCTAAAATATTATTTAAAATAAGAAAATTGGTGCAACTGCAACTGCAACAAATGAAATATATTAAATCAAGCAAAGCACATTCCATGATTCCATGATTCACATTCCGAGTATAGCAAATTGTTCTGTGGGTCAGAAAACCCCTCACCAAATTGCCATTCCAAGTATACAAGCAATCATGGTATAATCTTCTAACACTTGAACTTTTCTTCTCGTATTATTATTACATCAAATTTTCAAACTCTCCTCAACACTAGTGGAAACAGTGATCAAAATAGCTTGAAGAAGGATGACCTTGAAGTTTTCTGATTTCCAAGCCAATGTTGCATGTGGATCCCAATGGCATCCAAGTACAAGCTGCTCCTCCCATGGAAACCCACCACCTTGCCCTCTGTAGTGGTTGAGGTGAAGAATTTCCCTACTTCTTCACCAAATGGACCATACTGGCCACGACTGGTGTTGAAAGTCAGTGACTTTATGATTATATGGCGCTCATCGTTATTGATTGACCCGTAATAGCCAGAAATACAAGTCAGCACCTCATGTGGATACTCCAGCTGTATCTGAAATCACAAAAATTAAGCTCAATTGAGTTTAAGAATGCTCATGTCCTGCAGTCATGGACATTTTGTGTTTGTACTTTGTAGCAATCATTTGACTTCAAATCTCAACTTTTGTAGGGGACTACTTTAGCTTGATTTTAAAAACAAACTTGATGATGATGATCATTATAATAAACAAAAGATCTAGTTACACTCAATTTGATAAGGAGATCAGTTTTAGAAAGAATAGTTTAAGGAAGTGAGGAAGAGGTGAAATTTGCTCAAAGAAAGTGGATACACACCCTATGCATGGTGTCTCCTCCATTACCACCATGTTTTACAGACCACACAGATTGCCTGTTTCGATCACACTCAATTTGAATGGAGCATATGCCTTCTGGTACTTTGGTCAAATAAATCTGCTTAATCCCGGAAAAGACACCATCATCCCAGGGTTTACCGCCATCCCCACCCCATGGCCCTGGTCCACATGGAACTGGTTCTTTCATCACACCACAAGAAACCTAGAAAAAAGTGAACAGAGTGAAAAGGATAACCCATAAAAGAGGTAGACAAATTCTTAAGTATGTCTTCAATATCTTCTAGAAGTTATCAAAAAGGAATAGTACCTCTTCAGCTGCTGATGGCTTAGCAAGTACTAGTTTGGTAGGCCATTGAGCATTACCTATTTCACCAATACCCGTTTCTCTAGAGATGATTTCCTTGGGAGGTGTTGCCACAGGCACTATTACTTTACCTTCTACCACATGTACTCCAAAAGCATCTAGGAACAAACCTTTTCTCCCATGAATGCCAACAATTTTACCTTCTTTCACTTTTGTGGTGAAATAAGTTCCTTGTTCATCCCCATATGGTCCATATTTCCTTTTGGTGGTGTGGAAAGTTAGTGACCTTATAACAGCAGGCCCCATGTACATCAAAGGTCCATAGTAGCCAGATATGTGTGTCAGGGCTTCATATGGAAAATCAAAGACTATCTGCAAAATGATGCCACAAAGATTGCTAAGAAATTAATTTGATTTTCCTAGTTTATTAAGTAGAGTAAACTAAGTTTGCCTAAAATGCTAGCAATACATTTTTTAATATATTCTTTTGAATACACACTTTATTATCAATTGAATTAAAAATCATAAAATTGAGTGAGTTCCACTTCTTATCTAACAAGTTTTATCATGATTTTTTAGTTTTGAATAAATTTTAACTAACAGTAGAATATGGTGGAAAGAGTACGAGGCAGTGTGTTCCTAGCACTCATCTCTGTTATTTGTTCACCTTATCATTTTTATACCCTCCTGTTCCACCTTGCTTGGATCCCCATATGGCCTCCCCATCATAATCATACAAAACTCTAATCCAAACAATTCCAACGTTGCGTGACAAGTTGATTTTCCTGATTCCTGTGTATGTTCCATCATCAAATACATATCCACCAATGCCACCCCAAGGTCCATATGTGACTACACCTCCAACCTTTGGGGGTGACTTTTCCACATGAGCCATCTGAAAGGAAGATAGACTCTAAGATTCATTTGGTGCAAAATCCAAATTTTGAGAATGAGAGAGGAAATTAAAGAACACTTCAAATGACGAAGAGATAACCAATATTCAATGCAGTCTTCCTTACCTTTTCTTTGTGTTCAGCATTGTTGGATTCTTTGACAAGAGAAATCTTCCCGGATACATCGTTTGCTAAAGGCTTATTGAAATCATTCTTTTGTCTCACAGCAAGAACAATATCGTAGTTTTCGTTCACAGTTCCTTGTATCACAGAATAACCAAAATTCTCAGAAGTGTTAGTAATGGGACTCTGGGAATGAGCCAAAATTTTGGATGGATTTGGTTGTTTCACGGACTTCAGATAGACTCCAATGGCATCCATGTACCAACCACACCTGCCATGGAACCCAACAATTTTGGTCCCAGTCAATGGGACTGAAAAATATGTCCCTTGTTCAACACCAAATGGTCCATAAGTTTTCTTGTTACTCTCAAAACTCAGTGACCGAACAAAGTTAGACCCCCGTTGATTTAAGCAGCCATAGTATCCAAGAATTTTAGTTAGGAACTCATTTGGATAATCAAGCTTCACCTGCAACACAGTCATTAATAGTTAGTATTAATGTAAGAAATGAAAAGTACAAGCATAGACCATTAATCACATTTAAATAGTTAAAACTAAAAGAAAAAATGCAATGATTTTTTTACGTGATTATGTGGCCACTATGTGTATAGAAGTATGACTCAAATTTTTCATTCATAATAAGAAAAGCTTTCAGATGATACGCCCTCTTTTTACCTTAACATATTCTTTTGTGCCAATATTGCAAATTAATGTCACTAGATCAGCTAAGGACATGCAACTTTACCTTGTCAGTTTTACGCCCTCCATTTCCACCATGCTTCTCTGACCAAATACAGCTTCCTTTCTTATCATATTCAATTTGGATGGAGTCAATGCATGCCCCATGAACTATCACCAATTGCCTTACTCCTGAGTATATCCCATCATCCCAACGGGACCCTCCATTGCCTCCCCATGGTCCAACTGACTCGGCTTTCTTCGGGGAATCCTCAAAACTCTGCACTCAAAACATCATGCAGAGGTGTTAATAAAAGGGGGTAAAAAATATAAATTTGTTGAACATAAACTTTGAGGTAATCTATGCATTGAGTCCTATGTAACAAACAGGTGGATGCGTGTACTACCATCTTCTACTTGGAGGATAAGAACGATAGACTTTGGACTAAGAAAGCTGCTAGAATGGTAATGTGAGTGCAGTTAGGGGAAGGCATAGCAGGAATTTATGGGGGAAGAGGGAGAGTTTGTGGCAGGGGACTTTGTCTAGAAGAATAATATAGATTAGGAACTATGTAGACAAAGCTAATTCAGGTTGCACCATGGAGGGAAAGGATTGAAAGGCAGAGAATCAAATTCCCCACAGATATCAGTCCCTTGTTTTTAAATAGAGAAAGTTTCATGCACTTGTTATCGTCAAGGAGTAATCATTTTCTTTCCACAATCTTATATTCTTATTTCCCATGTTTCGAACAAAAATTATTAGAGAAAACAAAGGAGCATATCATCTTCCGCTAAATCTGGAATTTAGCTAGAAGCACTTAGACTCTATTGCTTCCGCAGGCACTAGTGGTCTGGTTCCATGAGTGGTACAAATTTCTTTGCGAATGTGATTTCTAATGATCATTGCATATTCTACACCCTTTTATACTTCGTTGTTTAACCCTTTTTAGTTATGGTCTTTGTATAAGAATTTTACACCATGCTTATTCAAAAGGTGCTTCTTATAAACTATTCAGGGAAGAATCTAATACTCTTTTGTGGATGCTTGCTCATGCCACAGTTTTTATTCTACTTCTACCTATCTTTTTCCTGGTAGAGTTTTGTGGCTCCAATCATTAATTTGTAGATGAACATGAAATGACTACAATGATTGATTTTAAAATTTATTTATATCTTCTCGTTAGAAATTACTAACAGGACATACTTTCAAATCTTTCTTCTGGACAAGTATCACAAATTCCTGCATTGTAACGAAGTGGTGTTCTATATAGCTTAACCAGTATCATAATGTGAACAGTTTCGACTTACGCAAAGTGCAATTTTTGTTATTTTCTCTTTTTCCTCAACCTCTGCAATAAATCTGAACAATTTTATTGCTTTCGATTTGATGTCTTGAAACATATTAGGACTGAAGTTCCTAAATACGGAGGATTGGATAATGATTATACATAGAAGATGCATTATTTCAATTTTATTGAGTGTTTTGCTACTATTTTAATTTAAAATATTGTATTAGTATAAGTCATTTCTTTTTCTTTTTTATTTTTTTTTTCGATTTTGAAGTAAATGGCTCAGAAATCCGTGTTTTATCATTTTTAGTTCTGCACTATACTGTTAATTTTTATTAATTACTTGTGTCGCATAACATGTGAGCTTACCCACAAGATTCCTTTGACTATATGATGCAATGTATGGAAAGAAATTTTTTCTCTCATAAAAAACAGTTTCTTGAGCGTTAAGAGGCTAATCTTCCATCCTCTTTCCTAATTATGCTTTATCTCAAATGTAATTTGAATTTATATTTAATCTAAAATAGCTATCATTGATGTAATATACTAATCCTAAACTAAAAATCTTCTTGAAATTTTTAATAGCTTTGATTGAATAGGAGTGCATTAACTCAACTCTACCAAATCTCAGCACGAAATATATATAATTTTGAATTCTTTTAGATCATCCACATATAATTCCTTTTTGCTATGCATTTGCAAGCATGTCAGAAATTATGAGATACCCAAGAGTAAAGCAGCAGTCATAAGCAGAGATTGGACAAACTTTTGAGTATCATCTGCATTAGTGTCCAATTTCCATTTCTCCTCAAACTCCCATTCTTTTTCTTTATTTTTTATTTTACATGTTTTCTTGAGAAAGTAAGTATCATCTTCGCCAGTGCCCATTTCTTCACAATCCGCAAACCTTTAAAATTGAACAAGTATCAGCTACCTAAACCACGGAAGCTCTTCAAAGTTCCGTGGCAATTTGCATTTGAATTGAAAAAATACTAGTACAAATAATGGGAAACACTATAACATAACACCAAGTGTCAACCTTAGCAAAATGACACTTCTAACAACTTTATATCAAAAAGTATAATTTTATCAACTCAACTGTTAAATTTAAATTTCCCATAAAGTATATCAAATCTATAAAATCTACACAAATAAAAAGTTAATTGTCTCTTGATCGCTCCACTTTATTTCAACATATAAATATATTATTTAAAATATAAGTAAATAACTACTTTTTCATTTCATATTTACAAATATCTAAAACATGTAAAATTTCTTGTACATGATCATCGTGATAATATCACATGATTCAATGGTTGAATTGATAACATTTACTTACAATAGAAGTTATTAGAAGTGTCATTTCACTAAGTTTGTCCTCTGGTATTATTTGATCTTAAAAATTTTCAAACAGTCAATTCAATAATTCATCAGATAGTTACTGGCAACCAAATCAAAAAGGCAGAAATCAGTGAATCATTTTCAGTGCTAATGCAACAGAAACAAGAAAGCCATTAAAAGTAGTGTTTTGGAAGAAGGTGGAGAATAACAGGCTTTGATGTTCCAGCACTTTCTTTAAGCTAACAAGATTTAAGAAATAAGAAGGGGAAGGAACAATCAAATTCCTTGATGTTTGGAACACAGAAAAACTCCCTAACACTGATTTAGGATAGAAAGACTGAAAATGAAAACACTTCACCAACTTGAAAAATGGAGTGAAGAAGGAATTTCTTGGTGTGTCAATAGAATGCTAGCCTTTCAAGCTGAACCTCTCACTGCCGCAGAGAGAGGGGCTTCCAACTATCACAAGCACAGAGAGGTGATGATTCTTCTACCTCACCATCATGGCTTGAGATCCCATTCATAAACAGGGAAGAAGATAAGTGACATGACTTGATTAATGATAACATCTCAGCCGTTAGACTAAAGCAGAGTAGAGGGAAAGGTTTGGTGTAAGCATACAAATTAACACTTGGTCTATCTTATCCCTTAATTTTATTCATGTAGATATCATCAAAAGATATAATATTTACATCAAGAACAACTAAACAATATGACAAATTTACATATTTCTGAACTCATTGATTCTTTTTCACATCTATTTGCTCTACCAATAATCCCTACAAGAACAATGACCATCTTTAAAATGGTGTAAGCAATTTGAATCACTTAAATATATTTCACACCCATATGCCAACGATATGTATTTGGCTGTGTCATGGCAATCTCTACACATTCTCAAATTCTTTACTATCCGTAAAATTTGAGGTGTGTGATGAGAATCTATTAAAGCAAATGCAAACACGAGTATTTCACTATGTACACGACTAATATTTTCCTTCTCTTCCTCAATGCAAAGTCCATTGTCAGAAATATGTGCCTTGACATTTACACCTACCCGTTTTAGCCAAGAATGTAGCTTGTCCAAATATGGTTTAGACTGATCATCAACAACAAAAGTATGGACCATGTTATTCATTTCAATCCAACTTTGCCCAACAGGTAATTTAAGAAACTTATCTTTCTCCAGCTTTGTCATTTTTGGAGCTTCCCAAGACTTCCCACATAAAGAATATGCCTGTGAAAGTAAATGCTGAGTAATTATATTTTCAGGATCCAACTCAAGCATACGTTCTCCTGCAAAGATTGCCATTCCAAAATTCTTATGAATTCTGCAGGCAGTCAGCAAGGCAGCCCATACAGACAAATTAGGCTCAACAGGCATGTTTTGAATAAACTCCAGTGCTTTGGCAAGCATACCTGAACGACCAAGTAAATAGACCATAGCAGAATAATGTTCCAGATCTAATCTAATCTCATATTCTTCGCTCATGTTGGAGAAAGCATGCTTCCCCTCATCCACCATTCCAGCATGACTATAAGCTGAGATAATACTTGCAAGAGTAACTCTATTTGGATGAACTCCATCCTTCTTCATCTGATCAAAAAGATCAAGTGCAGACTCTGAACAGCCATGTAAAACATAACCTGAAAGCAGAGAGTTCCAACTGATGATATCTTTTGGGGACAATCCATCAAATACTTTTCTGGAATACATTACATTTCCTGATTTAGCATAACTGTCAATGAATGTATTTGATACAGAAAGTTCAGACACTAAATTTCTACGTACTGCACAACAATGAATTTCTTTCACTTTCTTTGCAGCCACTAAGTTTGTACAGGCAGGAAGGATAGTCAGCACTGTAACTAAGTTGGCAGCCATGTTGGAAAACTGCATCCGGCGAAATATCTGCAAGGCCTTGTCCTTTTGTCTATTCTGCAGGAAACCAGAAATTAACGAATTCCATGATGCTACATTTGGCTTAATTTTCCCATCTTTCTCAATTCTTTGAAAAAGATTCAACGCCTCATCCTCATCACCATTCTGCATAAATCCTGTGATCATCACATTCCATGTAACAACATTGGGTGGTGAATCAGACTCCTGCATTTTCATAAATAACTCATGGGCTTTGCCACAGAAACCAGCTTGGCAATATCCTCCAATAATTGAGTTCCAAGAATATACATCTCTCTCTAACATCACATCAAAAATGCTTTGAGCAGCTTCCAGATTGCCACCCTTGGCATACATGTCAATCAGTGAATTACCAATTAGAATATCATCAACCAAACTAGTCTTAACAGCAATAGAATGGATTTCTGATCCCATACTAAGTGATTTTACCGACGCACACGCTGAGGCTGCACTAGCAATTGTAATACTGTTGGGCTCAACCCCTACCGTCAGCATATCCCGCAACAAATCAAAAGCTTCATTTATCCTTCCCTTTTGAGTAAACCCAGAAATCATAGAAGTCCAAGTATATACATCTGGAGTAATCCCAAAACTCTCCATCTTCCTCATTAAATCCATAGCATTATCACAATGCCCTAACTGACTATAACTGGCTATCAAAATGTTCCAAGTTACCAATCCTGGTTCCATTCCCTCCTCCTGCATTGCATCAAAATACTTCTGAGCTTGTTCAATCTCACCCTTCTGGCAATACCCGGTTATAATCACATTCCAGGAAACACAATTCCTCTCATCCATTCTCCTAAAAAGCTTCTCTGCACAACTCATCTCCCCACGCTTAGCATACACAGCCAGAATTGAATTGTTCACAAGCAAAGAAGAGCACATTCCACCTCGAATCACCACCGAATGGATCAACCTCCCAGTTTCAATATCCCTGGACTTTCCGCAGGCTTTCAAAATCTTTGGGAGCAAAAACTCATCAGGCAAAACCCCATGTTGCATCATATCATAAAAAAGCTCCACAACTTCCTCCCACTTAAGGTCTCTGGAGCAGGCACCAATCATAGCAGACCAGGTGAACAAATTCCTCTCATGCATTTCATCAAACACTTTCCGTGCCTCATCCAAATGTCCACATTTAGCATACATGCTGACCAACTTGGTCTCCACAAAAGGGTTCACGTTTTTCACCAACCCAATTCTAGCATGCAACTCCCTACCCACCCAAATGCAATCTCTGTCAATGCAAGCCTGAAGCAGGTTCATGTAAGTAATGGGTCTCAACTTGGATCCTTGTTGAGCCAGAGAGTCAAGAATTGGCACAGCCTCACTCAGGGGACCATTGGCACATAGCTGGTTCAACTGGGTATCTATCAATTTTGGGTATGACCTTTGGGTCATAGAGACATTGTTGGAGTTTGCAAGGACCCTTGTTGAGCCATGCCACTCAAATTGGGTGGCATTGTGAGAAGGTATTAACAGAGGAGGCCATGGTTTACTGGGTAGAATAATAAGGTTTCTCTCCATTCTGTTTTTCCTTTTTCCACGGTTTCCAGGTGCCCTTATCTCCTTTGGGTTTGGCAGAAGTATGTGGTAACGCTTACACATACGCAATAGGGTGCGCGCATGGATTTTTATTTATTTTTTAATATAAAAAAGTGGTAGAAAAGAGTGAGAGTTTTTGTCTACCAGATACTACTTTCGTTCTTGTTTTTAGCAGTCTTTTAAAATTTACGAAAAAATAAAAAAAATGTAATAATTTTTATCCTAATAAAATAATTATAATTTTTTTATTGAACAATATATATATAATTTAATTAAATATTACATAAAAAATAAAGATATAATTAATAAAAAAATTATTAATGATATCTTAAATTTTGAAAATAAAATAAAAATAAAAATATTTTTAAAAATTCGACAATTAAAAAGAAAAAAATAAAATATTTCAATGCACCCAATTAGGTTGAGGATGTTTGTCTATAAAAACATTTTACATTGACATTTTTTTAAATGGACTAGGTCATTCAATAAATCAAAACACTAGTTTAATAGTTTAATTATAATTAAAACGTTGTTGGATAGGTATTAATAAATAATAGTTAAATAATTTATTAAAATAAATATAATATCATAATTTTATAATATTATAAATTAAAATAAAATTATATTATGAGATTTTAACATTATAAGTATATATAGAAGTCTAAATTAAATATATCATAATACTTAAATTTAAATTTTAATCAAATACAATAATGTTTATTAATAGTAATAAGTTTACATCTAAAATAAAAAAAATGACAAATTAATATAATATAAAATATAAATAATCAAGATATAAAAATTATAAATTAATATAAATGAGTAAATATATATTTTATACAAAAAAATCTAATAATTGAAGGTACTGGGGATTCAAAAGTTTAAATTTGACTGTTCATTTAACACAGGCATGATGAACTCTCTAACCTAGCTTTGTAATTCGATTATAAATAGAAATTTGGAAGCAATACTTCACTTATCTTTTGCTCTATTGTAAAATTAGATATTTAAGACTAAGAAAGTATTTCTTTGCAACCATATCCTTTTGATGTAACTATCTTGTAACCCCTTAATGGTTATTTTAATTAAATTTTTTTGCTTACTCAATTAATTATATTACTTCCTTACTTAATCATGTTTTAGAATTGATCACTCTATTTAACTTAGTCAATTATGTGTTCGTGACCTACAAGTTATAATTAATGGATTTGTGAAGCAATTAAGTGCTTAAATATTCATTCCACACATGTTTTAATTAGGTTAGTTTCTTTTGAATGTGCAAAAATTTTGGACTAAATGTTCGTTGTCTTTTTTTACAAGAACTATAGATTAGGATAATTTATCATTGAACTTTTATTAACCACCTACATGAAGAGATTCAACAATTAAGTTGATAGAATAATAAGTTGTTAATTATATACATTATTTATATGCAATTTAGTTGTAAAAAAATATCTTACTACTTTTTATTTTTTAAGATTGAACAAGAAAACTTTCAACAATGTCTTAACTATATAAATACTCAAATTGGTCTGACCTCCACAAGTGCAACACAAGAAATTGATGGGACAATCAAGTTCATGATACTGTATATTTGTTTGTGATCCTCTATCATATTATGACATTGCTTAATTAGGAGTCTTAAATTTGGTCTTCACTATTTCAAGAAAAAATATAAAAATAACGTCTCTTTATTTATTATATCCCAACAAATGAACTAACAATTGATGTACATAATTAATCTCAATCCATTTTTTAATATATATGATCAATGTTCATCCTTATTGATTCATAAGTTTGCAAGAATATAAAAAAATACAATTAATTATACTATCAATTAAAGTTGGTATTATATAATTTCTTATCTCTTTATATATCAATATGTTAAATTCATTAGCTTTCATTTTTAGTTACTTTTCTTTTATTATCACTCTCTCTAAACTATTGCTTAGATTATCAATCACTAAATACATAGATCAATTGGAATAAAATTATTTTAATTTAATTAAAAGTCTTAAGTTCGAGTTATGAATTTAGGATTTACAAATATTATATTATAATTATTCACTTTTATTCTTTTTGGCCTTCTCCTCTCCTTTTTTTAGTCCTATGCTTTTTCTCTTTTTTTCTTTTTTTTATATCTCTCCTCCCTTTAATTAGATTTTAGAATTATTCAAGAAGGATGAGGTTGAATTATTTCTTAGTTATTTCTTTGACGTGAAAAAGAAATAGGCAATAAAATGACGTTTGGAGGACGCAAAAAACAGTAAATGAACATGGGAAAGTATTAAGTTTATTTGTTTTCCACCAAGTTCTGAGAAAGAAATTGAATGGGTAAAAATGAAATTGATGCGCAAAATAGCGGCCAGAATAAGCACTTTCAATTCTAAAAAAAAGAAAGAAAGAGAGACCGAGTCCTCCATTGGATTTAATGAACCACTAAACCAAACAATGCAGTAAGGTCTAACAAGCTTTTTAATTAATAAAAAAATTAGAAACTAATTAAAATAGCGTATTAAACACAGCTTAAATTTATTGATGGTAATAAATTTTAGTTATTAAAAAGTCTTCAAAACATTGTATTTAACCTTTCACATAAAACATGTAGCCTTAGTTGTTGTAATATTTTAAATGTATAATATTTTAAATTTTAAATATTACAATACTGTTAAAAAATTTTACACAAATTTTAAATAAGTTGTTGTAATGTAATACTACTTGTAATATTTTACATTTGTATTATAGTATTTATAAAAATATTTATAGTTATATTTTAAATATGCAATTGTAATATAATATTTCTTTTAGTTTTATGTCCAATAAATATTAAGAGCTTCTGCTAAATAATTCTATTAACGCAATTTACACAAACAAACAAACCCTGAATTGAATGAAAATTTTTATATAATTTGTTTTACTTCATACTCCCATAATGGTTTCATTATTTTTGTTGGAAGCAATTAATTGCTAGCAAACTTTTTATTTGTGGGGGTCATAGTTACCGCTATGACTAACCATAAACGGGTTGCTCCATGATTAAAGTACAAAATAATAAATAAATAAATAAATAAATAATAAAACAAGATTATTCAACTTCGGTTTTAAAATTTAGTTCTTATTAAAACTGACTAGCTCGATATCGAATTAAGGATAAATTGTTTTTGACTAGTTTGATTTTTGTAATCTAAATTAAAATCTGATTAATTTGTAGAAGTTTCTCTTTAACTTACATATATAATCAACACTGAGTAAACTTGAGGTTTCAACTTAAAATTAACCATCACAATTCACAAACAAAAACAATTGATAGCATGTTTCATCTGTTTCTAGAATCATCCTCCTTGGTGGTAATAACTTTAGGTAAACCAACATAAACAGCGGAGTAAGAAAAGTAAAATAATGCTAGCAATATTTTTTTAACATTTTTATATTTGATTAAAATTTATTAAAAATTATTAATTTTAATGAATTTTAATTTTAAATTAAGAGTAAGATTTATCAAAATTAATAAATTTTAATTAATTACATAAAAATATTAAAATATAATATTTAAAAAAGTGTGCCTAACATTAGTGAGAGTAGAGTAAAACTAGAATGTTGTAGTAGTAGTATTATTATTACCACTGTTACATCCTGCGGTTATATAAATGCACTACCCCATGCGTGAAATTTTAAAAGAATTCTTTCTTCTAGGTTTACGCAGCTTGTAACATTGCCCCACCTACCAAATATCCCTGAAACAGAGAAACACTAAGCTAGCAGCAATGGTTAAAGACACAAAGCCTTTAGCCCATGCTGCTAATGGTTACCAAAAAGATTTTGATCCCAGTGCTCCTCCACCATTTAAGATTTCAGAAATAAGAGCTGCCATACCAAAACATTGCTGGGTGAAGAACCCATGGAGATCCCTCGGTTATGTTCTCAGGGATGTTTTAGTAATTACTGCATTGATGGCAGCAGCAATTCACTTCAATAACTGGCTTTTCTGGCTCCTCTATTGGCCTATTCAAGGCACAATGTTCTGGGCTCTATTTGTTCTTGGACATGATTGGTAATTTGTTACTTTTGTTATGAATCTCACATTGTTATGCTATGTTATGCCTCCTCTTTGGCTTTTAGACAACTCAGCATTTTATCTTTATGTATGGTAAAGTTCTACATTCTGCATTTAACAGTGGCCATGGAAGCTTTTCAAACAGCCCTATGCTGAATAGCCTGGTGGGACACATCTTGCATTCCTCAATTCTTGTACCATACCATGGATGGTTAGTTCATAGTAGTTTTTTTCATGTTCGTTTGTCCTTGGAATAAATCTTTATAGCATGTTTGGGAACTTGTCTGAGAAGTAAGAAATCACATCTGAGATGTGAGTAAACGTGAAAAACCACATTTTGGATGTGGAACAAAATCTCATTTGATTTTTATTCTCATGGATTTTGCAGGAGAATTAGCCACAGAACTCACCATCAAAACCATGGACACATTGAGAAGGATGAGTCATGGGTTCCAGTATGTGATTAACTGTTTTTTCTGTAGTTGTTCTTTGATTCAATTATCAGTTACATATATTTGGCAGGTCCAAGAAAAAAGGAAGCTTTACATGAGGCTGTTTTTGAACATGGCTCTTTCTTTGTGTCATTGTCTTAGTTAACAGAGAAGATTTACAAGAATCTAGACAGCATGACAAGACTCGTTAGATTCACTGTACCACTTCCTTTGTTTGTATATCCAATTTATTTGGTGAGTGCTTCTTTGACTTGGAAGACAACGTTATTATAATAAAGTTCAAAACAATGACTTTTCCTTGTGATTTGAACTCCATTTCAGTTTTCAAGAAGCCCCGGAAAGGAAGGGTCTCACTTCAATCCCTACAGCAATCTCTTCTCCCCAAGTGCGAGAAAAGGAATAGCAATATCAACACTCTGTTGGGTTCTCATGTTTTCTCTGCTTATCTATGTCTCCTTCATAACTAGTCCACTTCTGTTGCTCAAGCTCTATGGAATTCCATATTGGGTAAAATCACTCCCACACTGATACTCTTTCCTTGACCAAACTACACTCCAATTCTTTGAATTTTCTCAAGTCATCCACAATATTTTTTTTTTTTTAATTTCTATATTAATATTTTTTTATTGCTTGATATTACATCAATATACTTTTATATATTACATTATTTTTTATTATTATTTAAAAAATGTTTAACAAACACTTTCATAAAGAAAGTTGCTGTACACTATAAACTGAATATTGTGTGTAATTCAAAAAAATATTAAGGTATTAATATATTTGCAGTTTTTCTTTGTCAATTCTGCAATTGAAAATTTGAAATAGTTAATTCATGTGCATTAATTATATAATTGCTTGAACATGCGCAGATATTTGTTATGTGGCTGGATTTTGTGACATACTTGCATCACCATGGTCACCACCAGAAACTACCTTGGTACCGCGGCAAGGTAACAAATTAAGTTGATTCTGTTGTGTATCTTCAGTTCTTTTCTTATACTCTTATTAGGGGCAACAAGTGAAATAGAAAAGGATTTATTTAATTTTTTTTTTCACATCTAGAAAAAATATTTCATGAGTATAATTTCTCTGCTCACGTAAAAGAAATTTACATTCTAAACCAATCAATCAAAGTGAAACTTGAACTAACACTTTCGATATATTTTTAACATGATTTTCTATAGAAAGGTTTAATTTATAGTTTCTTCAATGAAAACCCATAAACCCATTTTTCATTTAGGGATCTTACAGCTTTACCTGCGATAAAAATAAAATAAAATAAAATTGCTTGGCTGTTTTTCTTGGTTGGAGGAACTTTGATGTCATGGTCTTAATATACAATACAAGCACAGTAAATAATATGGAAACATGTGCCTTGCACTTACCCTTAACTCTTAACTGTACTTGAAAAGAAGTGTGATGTGGTAAGTGGTAAGTGGTAAGTGGTAGCACACGTGTTGCATTTTGGCCAAACAATAACACGTGTTTCTGATGCACTCAAATCGACAGGAATGGAGTTATTTAAGAGGTGGCCTTACAACTGTGGATCGTGACTATGGTTGGATCAACAACATTCACCATGACATTGGCACCCATGTTATTCATCATCTTTTCCCTCAAATTCCTCATTATCACCTTGTTGAAGCGGTACATTTTACTATTACTCACACTACAATCCGTTCCTTTGTTTTATCTGCTGGAACTTACTAGTCATTTTCAGTCAAATGTTTGTAATGTTTTCTCTATTTTTAAATCATCTATTTGCACCAACTTTACTTTTTATAAATTTTTAAATGGCTGATTTTTTAATTTTTATTAATACCAAAAATTGAATAAATTATATGTGTATTAATAGTGATTCACTCATCAGAGATTGTTAAGTAAATATGTCAATTTTTATATGATAAAAATGTAAAAATCATATTTACTATAATTTCTGATAGATAGTAATATGTTATTGATATTTTTTTAAAAAAAAAAATATAATGTATTGCAGACACAAGCAGCAAAAGCAGTAATTGGAGAGTATTACCGTGAGCCAGAAAAATCTGCACCAATTCCATTTCATCTAATAAAGTATTTAATTGAGAGTATGAGACAAGACCACTTCGTAAGTGACACTGGAGATGTTGTTTACTATCAGACTGATCCTCTGCTCCACCACTTGCGTCGAGACTGACTTCAAATTTTAGTAGGTTCATTCATTGGATTCTATTCTGGCTACTCAGATTACTTTTTTGAACGTTACATTTTGGAGTTTAATGTTTTCTGAACAACTTGCATACAGAGACGGGAATACGTATTTCAAATTAGTAAAGTAATAAATATTTAATGTTTTCTACCACTTGCACAGTGCATTCACATCGGCAACATATGTTTAGAATATATTGTAATTTTTTTTTTTCTAAATTACGTATGGCATTTACTCTATTATTTAATCGACTCAACGGCATTTATGCAAGAGATTTAGGTGAGTGGGGAAAGTTTCAACAAAAATTGTCTCTTGTAATTTATTTCAAATTTATGACTTAGAACTAACTCTACAGGTGAATTAAGTTACTATTGCAACTGTTACAACAGAGTTCCATGGTTGAAGATCTGTTGTACCTATAAGTAAAGACACTATAGAAGAAGCGGGTGTAAATTGTACAATAAAGGCGAAAATAAAAATAAATTTTGACACATAAAAATAATAAATTTATTGTCAAATTTATTAAATATTTTTTAAAAAATATATAATTAAATAGGTGAGTTAGTTAAAATTATAAAAATAATAATGTACGGTTATAAGATGTATTAAAAAAGTGAAATGGTGGTTGGAGATAGTCTTTAAGGTGGGGGGGTACTACAAGTGTTGATTGTAGTGTTGCAGAAAATTAAGGACATATTGACTATTCGGGAAAGCAATTGATGTGGGGCCGCCTCTAAAGTTAAAATGAATAACTGGGTTTCTGAAGAAAGACTAAAATGAACAAAAGCCAAATTTATTAAGTGACAGAAGTGTTCCAAGAAACACATTTGTTAGCAAGCTCTAATAAGGTTTTTTTTTCTCACACATATTTTTTTTAAAAAAACTACACAAACATTTTTTAAAATTTTATAAAATTACATAATTTTTTCTATTTGTTTAACATTTACCCTTATAAAATAAGTTAGTGAAATATATATAAAAAAAAAGTCAAGATATATTTTTTAAAATTTTAGAAAGTTAATGTTACGTATAAAGAAGTGCGTAT
>JAMLFT010005942.1:0-16819 GCA_026544285.1 Pachyrhizus erosus
TGAGTTCGAATAGATTACATTCAATCCCTCAAGAAAGAAGTTAGCCGCTCATGGTAGCCGTCTCTGCTGCAAGATAGATTTTCTTCTCTCCAAGATACCTAATTTCCTTTCTCTCTCTCCTTTTTAAACTTTTTTTTTCCGTCTGGACTTAAGTGACTTTTCGCTTGAGCTAGATATTTTCTTAACTTCTTCTTGCTCCTCAGCTCCCTAAAATTCAAATAAAAATTAGGATTAAATATCTCACTTGGTTTCCAAACTCAAAACATTTATTTTAATAAAAATAGTCTCAAATTAGAAAGTAATTGCTAATTTTCACAACAGTAAAGACCAAAAGACACAAATTTTCTCACATAAATGTATTAAATAGTGACACTTATCAGTTGTGCCTCTAGATAAAGCTCAACTGGTCTTATTCTTAGGCTGTTATTTGTTTTTTCGTCTTTGTGAGAATATTTGTAATAGGTTTTGAGTAATGTTGTGGATGACCCCTTCATGACAAAAAAATCCAAGAAAAATTGTAATTGCCTAGTCATCGTATATGATAACTAAATACACATAAGTTACCCCAATTTGACCTACTAATTTTGCCCAACTTTCTTAGGGATTTCCATATAACAAAGGTATTATAATAGAAATATTTAAAGTATAAACTTAATTAAGTTACTAGTTTCCATACACATTTTGGAAATGAACGAAAGGTAATTGAGAGTAAAAACTCCATTGATACATGATAATAATTACTTTTCATCTTATGCATCCTACCCTTATCGAAATCAATATACCTAATGAGGGTTAAGGCATAGTCATATAACATTTGCAATTTGATAAGGAAAAAACTTAGATATAGTTGTTGGTAATGTTCTCCAACCAGATTTAGATTTTTACCACAATATTATGTGATGACATTTAATAAATTTCTTTATTTTGTGTGTTTACCAAGATAGAACTCCAAATTTGATTGGAGAATAACACCAATGGTACACATGGTACTGTATCTAAGTTTTGTCCATTTTGTAATTCATTTACATTTAATTTGACACTTTCTAGTGTCAAAATGTATTTTGTCTTTAACTTTCCTTGTATACAAATAACAATGTCTAATCTCACTTTCCCCCCCTTTGTTATACACATAATATTATTAACAAATGTTAACCACATTATTAAAAATATTTTTTGCTATGTGCATCACATCAAGGTTGTGTTTCAAAAAAGTTGTTCTTTTGATATAAATGATACCAAAATATACTTCATTTAATCTAATTACAAAGCACCATACCTATGCAATTTGCCTTAACCAACCTCTGTTACTTTTGAAAAATCATGAATAAATTCATAGATCTATTCCTCTAGTAACATTTAAGGCAACCCATATTTTCATTTCTATTTTTTATAAAAGTTTTTCCTTTTATTTTTACTTATTTTGAACAATATATGCTGGGAGAAGCTAACAATGACAATAAAATCATAATTTGTTTTTTTACCATATTTTAAGGTGATAACCTTGTGTCTTCTATGCAATAACAACATGCCAATTTACCTTTTATTTCCCATCTAGATAACATGCATTTCATAGGTTGAAAAATCATTTATTGATTATATTAAGCACACTCTCATGTTAAAAGTTTCTTTTGTGGAGACATTGTAAGTCAAAAAGCCATAATTCCACAATTGCTAAAATTATTAATCAAGCATTGTAGGCAGACATTTATTTGATTTTTGATTAGTTGATCCAAGTATGATACAAATAAAACAATGTGTGTAATTTTTTAACGCATACTTTAGGAGGAAAATGATAAGGAACAACTTTTTCTAGCCAACATGAGTATGAAGAAGTAGACACTTAAATGTACAATGTAAACCTATTAGCACATACAACCAGTCTTATATTTTTTTGCTTGTAAAATCTAGATAAACATCACAAAAGTGTTTCCACGTCTTCTATTGAATGGATAACACAAAGTGTATGAATGTCAAAGCGGGTTGAACTTGGTAGGTCAATCCCACTTAACCTTCCAAAACATGTTAGGTTGGGTTGGGCGATTTAACCCGTCAACCCAACAAGTTAAAAGACAAATTAGGTTAGATTGACCCACTATATTGGTGCTTTTTCGTTTGATTTTTTAAAAATTATTTAGTTACATATTATTTTATTTGATAGTGTTTTGTGAAATATCATGGATTTGATATTATTTTATTGCTTTACTCTACATTTCTTAATTGACAATGACAATTTCTTAAAATAACTTGTACTAAAACATTTTAATAAGATAATGTTCTTACAATTACAACATTTTGTTTAAATTAATTTATTTATTTATCTATTTATTTACTCAATTTATTTGTAAGTCAACTTATGAAACATTTATTTTAATAAGTTTTTATTTTTAATAAATTTTGATAAGTCAACCTAAACTAGCCTGCAATCCATCACAAATTAGGTTGGTTAAGATTGAGTTTTTTAACAAAACATTTTCATTTGTTGGTTTTTATGTTATTAACTCATTTAAGAATCAATTTTTATTAATCTATACAATCTATGTAATTTAGAAATAATTAGGAAACAAAAAATTCTCTTCACCAAAACATTGTTGTAGTTTCTCACCTCATATTGTAATGTCCTTAATTAATACATAATAAATAATCGATTATGTCATTGAATAAAGTAATATAATAAACAATATCCATTCAAATCTATACAAGATAATTTTATCAAATTGAAAATCGTGTTATTTTATCTTTATAAAAACTTTTGGAAAATTATCTTTAACTTTCTTAAAGTAAATTATGACAACATAAAGTAAATATTTTCATAATTTAAAATGATCATCGTAAATAATCCATAATCATCAAATCCTTCAATGGTACTAAATAACACTCAAATATATATAAAAATAAAATAATCGAAATAAACATAAGTCAAGTGTCTCAACAAGGGTTTAATTATTTGAGTTCACTATACTTTCTAACGTAAACAAGTGATAAAAATTAATTACATGTCCAAATATTTCGATCTATCCAAAAATATATATAACTCAAAATAACATTCCTAGAAATCAGAACAACATCTTTATCATCTATTTACCTTAATCCTAAGCTATAAAAAAATCTTGATGAAAATCCTTCAGAAGTGTCCTCCAATAGAACCTCCTTAGGATCTTTTTCAACATCCTCCTCAACAGAATCATTTGTTGTCAACGCCTCTAAATCATCTCTCTTATCATCATCTCGATCCTAAAAAACTTGCATGTCTAATAAAGAGTCCTCTACAACCTACATTTTAGAAACCTCATCCTCAACATCATCGTCATCTCCCATGTAATCCTCACATGAAACCATTTGTCTAGCATTACTTTTGGTAAGTGACAATCGTGGAACAATCAAATAATTAGGAAAAGTTCAATGAGTAGACACAATATGAACATGTATAACAACCACTCCAAGATCAAGTGATATGGCCTAATTCGATGAAAGAAAATAAGAAGAAGGTGAAGTGTTAGACATAAGTCAAATTGTCTTATAGTATGGTGGCATAGGTTGAGTGAACCATACGTCCAACTCGAATGCTAGTGATACTATGTTATCTACCCCTATCGACACTATATGTATATGAAACTTACCCACAAAATTACTCTTTTCAAAAAGGTCATTGTGGATCCATTATCCTTTATTAAAAGTTACTCAAAGTTGATATGTTGGTCTCCGACTCCTCATCATCTTCTTCTAAAAGAAATGCATGGGTGAACCCTCCGCCTCATAAAAACTAATACAAAACTATCAGGTCACAAACACAAGCAATCCTCTTACATGACTCTCTTTCAAATCTTACACATCTCGATTTAGTTAGTTAGTTGAGACTTTAACTCATACGAACTTGCAGCCACTAGAAAGCCCATAATTCAATAGTTTTACTTTACTTTAAGTCGGATGACTTATCGGGAGTGTACCCTCAAATTGATACTCGGGTAGGGTTCTTATTGATTGAAATTATATTGCCATGATCAAGATTGCCAAGTCGGCTTAATGAAATTCTTCTTGTAACTCAACATATGTTATTCCCAAGGTTTTTCAACCTATGATGAATTCTTTAAGTACCAATTTGTCATGTTGTCTCCAAAAGCTTTAGGAACTGTCTCTTCAACTCAAAACCTTCTTTTAGTTTTATTAAATTGCAGTTTGTGTGACCAACCATGTTTTTGGTACTCAATGAAAATCATTTATACACATGTGTACTTGTTAGTGTACAACGAAGACTATAACCTCTTTTTCACTATCTTAGTGGCCCAAAATTTTGATGTCAATCGTTAAATATAATCTCATCATCAACGAAATATTTCTAAGTGTCACCACGACCTTATTCACCCCAAATGACACACCATCTTGAATATCAAATTACTTGAGGTCCCCCCTCCCCCATTTTTACTAAATGCAGTTCCTTTTTTGGAATCCCATTTACCCAAAGAGATTTTGAAACTCTTATTTTTCCAAAATCAAACATTTAATCATCACATACATCAAAGTCAAGTATCTAGCACACATTGTCCGAGAGTTCCCTTTCTTGATATCCAAGGTCCAAATCAATATAAATTTTATTAGGTAAAAGTCAATAGTCAATAATAAAAAATCAAGTATGTCATGAGATCATCACAATGCAATATAGGGTCTCCCTTTAAGGTTTGACCATCCAAAACAAGTTTTAAATTAAATTACAATTATTAAGAATTTACATATACATTAATATAGTTAATACACAGATAATAGAATTTATAATCCCATTAAATACAAAAATTAGCAAATCAGACTCAATTTTTATGAATCTAAACAATATAATTTCTCATCACATATCATTCGCAATAAAAAATTCTTATAGTTTATTTGTATTAAATAATATGATTTTATATTTTATTTGAATTATACTTTATTCTCTATTTTTGGTATTCTCTAAAATACTAAAAATACTTAACTGCTTTAATTATTCTAAGTTTTTACAAAGATCATTCTTAATGTCTCAAAGTGTCAGAAATTTTCCTAAACACAAATAATTTTGTTTACTATTATTATACATTTTCTTAATGCCAATTGTTTAGACATAGTACACATGACTTTCTATTTTTAATAAATATTAAAAGGTTCCCAAAATTTATAATACAATTATCTTTAGGTATTTAGTTCATCATAAGCATATAATAAATTTCTCAAGCTACTATTCACAATAAAACTCTTTCTAGAAATTAATTTATCTATAGGATAGAAACTTAGAAATTTAACAAATTTTATTTTAAAAATAGTAAAATCCCATAATAAATTATGGGAAAAATCAAAAGATGAGGAATGAATTACTTGTATGATTAATTTAGTTCCACTTGTTATAGTAAAGGTTAAAGCATCATAATTTAATATCCCTTTCTTTATATTAGGAGTCTTGTGGACTAAGGCAACGAAGAATGAGTGTTCATGCAAAAGTGTATGATGTCCCAAGTATGCCTCGCTAGGAAGATGAGATGTACTACACACCATGACAGTTTATACAATATCTTGTTGATATGCCACCTATATATTTTTATCCTTCACCACATGATTCACAATCCAATTCTTCGCATCAAGAACCCTTTGGCATTGGTGATAGATTTCAACCCACAATTTCAGAATAAATTGTTTGTTCTTTACTTGTGAGTCCAAAACCACAACATTAGGGAGCATTGATCAATCTAGTTGCCTCACAATTTGATATACCATAAGATTTGTACATTTAGACTATGAATGAAATGCAAAAGCTAAATTTGTCCCCCAAATTTTCTACTTAAGCATAAGATAAAGTAGATATTAATGTTGCATATTAGGGTGCATCACAATTTAAAGTAAATCTCCACAAACATCTGAAAAATTAGAGGCAACAATGTGTTACTAGTTTTCCTAATGAGGAAAATGATTATTGATCATTGTATGTTATCTAAGCTTTATTAATGTTTGACCGATAGTTGTATATTTTTTATGATGTCTTACAACACCATTTAAAAAATGTCATTGTAGTTAAATAAAATAGATAGTTATTAATGTACCCATACCACAATAAAATATTAAATTAAATTAAACACACATATACATTTTTTCATCATAAACCATAGTTATGACATTAAAATATTAAATAATTAAATAACAACAAATTAAAAACAAAAAATAAACAAAAATGCTAAGAGACATCACAAATTACATATAACAACCTAAATAAAATAATTCATACACACAATAAATTTTTAAAAATGGATACACTAACATAAAACAGATTGCATACAACATATAAAAATTAAAAAATATATACATTTATAAACAAAATAATAAATAACATAAATTTATCAAAATAAATTAATGAAGTAGTGAACGATAAGTTCATGCAAAACTAAAAATGTGTACTAAAGTTGCACTTCTTATTTGCAACTTTAGTTGTACTATTCTTGCAAACTGAAGCTACAACTTCAACATCATTCATGTGGAGTCAAATCACATAAAAAACTGTACTAAAGTTACAATTGTTAATTACAATTTCAATTGTACTATTCTTGAATTCTGCTACAATTTTAGCTTGTCATGTCATGTAGAAAAATGCATAAACTTTCTAATTGGAAGTATAATTTAAATGGTGCAAAACCTTTTTGTAATTTCCTTTCAACATTTTACAAGAATGAGTACTACTTTAACATGGTCAAAGTCCACACAAAATAAGACTGTGCTAAAAAATTTTGGGTGATATGATTTCTGTGAAACTATTATTGCAAATAGTAGTTTCATGTTCATATGACATCACAACTGGTTAACTTTTTCATTTTGGTTAAAAGAGACCCATGCAAATAAATAATTTCAAAATAAACCTATGTAGATAATAAGTTTGTAAAAGTGACCCATTTTGATCAATTTTCCTAAAAATCATCCTTAAGTTTGGAGCCTGAGCAATATAAAGATTAAAGAAAGAATGTGGATAAAATTTAAGCCACCTCAGAAGTAGTGTCACACCCTTTTAGGAAAGAAAAGATAGTTGCCTTTTATTTTTCTTTTGACCAAGCTGTCACATCAAGAAAGAAAACATGATTGAAATTTTCATGTATTTAATGAAACATCAAATCTAGAAAATTTAAAAAACGTTATCTCAACGATGTCTTCTCATGGAGCTTATATAAGGACTAAGTTGTAAATATAGAAAAAGTTAGTTAGCTTTTGAATAAAGTGTATTTTGGGATGATCTCTTACATTAATCAAAATATCTTTGTGCTTACATTTTGTTACAACCTTAACTTTTCTAAATTGTCTTGAGTTGTGCTAAATTGTTACATCATCACAAAAATGAGTTATCATTGCACTTAACTTGTAAAGGTTGTGAAAGTCGAGAATGACTTAGTGAGAAAAAAATACATAGGTTGTTTCAATATTTGAGGAGATTGTTTTTATAGTTAGAAGTGATAATAAAAAAATATGAAACCTTTCTCAAGTGGAAGGAGAATTAGACATAGGTCAATGTTGAGTGAATCACTTTTTGCGTCTCTCTCACTTTTTGGATAAATAGTTTTCATACTGTTTTTCATCTAAACCTATTTTTGAAACAATTGTGAAAAATATTTTGAAAATCAAATATATTATTCAACTTCCTGATTAATGTATTTCTAACATTTCACCTAACTTCTCCTCTAAATTCTCTAAGCTTTAGACTTTGGGCCACCAATGTCTCTTAACCATTTGCATTATAGAGGTCTTACATGGACTATTTTGGTGACAATTGAGAGTAAATACCCTACTTGGTACTCACGTTGTGGTACTTTTGAACAACCTTTTATATGTTTCATATCCGTTAGAGATGTCGTGCCAACATATGTTAGTCCTTCAGCCCGATTGAGCTATTATAACTTAGCACCTATTTAACCCCCTAAAACTTTAAAAGCCTATGAAAATCCCTTAAGCATCATGTTGTAGTAAGCCTATTTTGCTTCATATGCCTTACACCCTCTCACACGTGACTCCTCACAAGGACTAACAACAAAGGACATCTTATTTTTCCACAAAAATTCAACAAAACTTGAGTTTCTTTCCAATACTTTCCACAATGATCTCCACAAGGCATAGTCATCCATCACTTGTAGATAACTTGAAATTGGCTCTAAGGTTATTATAGTTACACTTTTTGCCATAAAAGGTCATGTCACTTATCATTCTTGCTACCAAAGTTGTTCTCATCCACAACTTTTGCCATTAAGATCAATTCAATTCACAATTCCACGCCATTAAGGTTAATACCTTTTCATTTAATCATCCCCATCTTATATCATGATATAGACACACACCTAATTAAAATAATAAAGGAGTCTCTTCTCTCTACTTAAGGTCATAAAACTTCACATTTCATAACCTCAACACAAACTAAGAGTCATGTCTCAAAAGAAATTTCAACATTTCAACATTCGCCAGTACGTAAAATAAAATCTTATCAAAGTGTATGACAATTATTTTTATTTTCAATTTAAGTTGAATATTATTTTTTTATTCCTTACTTAACTTCATTTTCTAAACTTCCAAGTCTTGCGCTCCTCAAGCTTATAAATTTCACCAGAGGGTAATTACTCTATTTTAAAGTTTTTTTTGGTACATTTCAAGTATCATATAACTTGGTTATTTGACCACCCATTTTCACTCATTTATTTTACAATAGTTTCACATCTTTTCTACTTATTCAAGAAACAATAATAAGCTTTTAAAAATAGGTAATTATTTGCAATGGTGAGAACTTAATTTTTTTACCATCACATGCTCCTTAAGGATAAATTCATGCTTCCAAATGATACTAGGTTGACTCGATCAACATTTAGGGCAACACATAACACTCTTAATCAACACCAAATAACATCCAAAATCTAATATTTAACCACTTTCAAGGATCTAATCAGTGTTTTAAAAATTAAACTAGTGGTTGACTCAATCAAGATACTAGGTTGATGAACTACTGGTCGAACTAGAGGGTCAATAGTAGAATCACATGAACCTATATATGTAACCTAAAATATAGGTGTATATATTATTTGTATTGTAAGTTTACTATTTAATCAAGATAATCTAGTAGTAATGTTTTCTACTAAATAATTTTTGAATTTTTAGTTTGATTCTTGAGTGTGTCATTTTTTTGTATTTTTATTAAAAATTATATACATATTTTAAATAAATAATAAATACTGGTTCAATTGAACCAGTTCAACTACTAAACTGACAGGATCAAACTGGTTCAAATCAGGTTGATTACAAATAAGGTCTAATAAGTGGTTGAGACTGATTATGTCAATAGTTTCTAGTTCAATTGATCAAATTGTTCGATTCAAGCCAATTTTTAAAAATATGATATAATAAAACAAGACAACAAAGATAGTTTTAGTATCTCATCAATTTCTCATTCAATTAACATATCATTCATACTCATAACTTCATCAATCAACTACTAATTTAACTCCAACATTTAAGACATCATTCCATATTATTTTCATATTCCTTTAACTATTAAGACTGCATTTTTATTGGCCAAAATGTTAATCTTATAATAATGAAAAATTTCTCTAAAACATGGTTGAAAACTTCATTTTCCCATTTTAAACTTCAAATAAATACACTCAAGGCTAGGGTATAAAATCCTTAAATTTTCCCACCATAAAAGCACCGTTTTTAGACTTTAAATATCAGAAAAATCCATTGCTTTAGATAACAAAACATTACCAATTTTTTAAGATAAAAATATGAATTTTTAAGTTTTCAAGTCTAAACATAAGCTCAAACAACCATACAATCAGGTTATTACCTTTATACACAAAGAAAATTTAAAAAAGAATGAGAAATTCCTCTCGTATATTTGGAGATTTCTAAAAGAATGTCAAAGATTGCAAAAGAAATTTTTTGTAGTAAAAGCTTACCACTTTCTGAGCAAGTCCTCAAACTTGTGTGGCCAAAAAATGAAAATTTGGAAAGGAAAGGTGAAAATTTGAGGAAAAATTTGAAAGAACTCAAGAGAGAAAAAAGAGAGAAAAGTTCTCTTCTCTCTCTAGGGTCCTCAGGTCCATTGGAGCCATAATTATCTTCTAATTTTTTTCTTAACTCTCTTCAATTAAGCTTTATACATGTATTTTTTTTTATACTATAGTTTAAATCTCTAATTTTTAATTAAATACACACAATCTAATTAATCTATTAGTTTATTGAAATTTGAGTTATTACAATAATACTATTAATGAGTTGATTTGTCTACTAGAATAATTAATTGTGATTGACTTTATTAATGATATTTTTTATTAATAAAGTTAGTTCCTCACGTTATTAATATCAAGTATGTTACAATAATTTATTTTCATTATTTGTCTTAATTTCTCATTTTTCACTAACTATAAGACTAATTTTCCTTAATTTAAAGAAATTAAAAACTATAAAATTAGTTATTTTTAATTTTAAGTTAAAATTTTTGGGCGTTATAGTGAAATTTTTGCAAACAAGTTATAATTTTAACTTTGTTAGCCAAAAATTGTATTTAATTCTAAATTTTAAGAATTAAATATATTTTTATCTTTCATATTATCTTAATTTTTATTTTTAATATTTAATATTTTTATTATTTTTAATTTTTCATAAATCATTTTATTTTATTTTTAATTTTTAACATTAATTTCATATATTAAGTAATGATCCACAAGCATAAACTGTATGTCAAAATTTTTGTTTAAATTTCTTGGTAACTTTTAATTATTACAATTTTTTTGACAATTTAAATGTTTATTTTTGTGTGTGTCAATTTTTGGTAGTTTAAACAATTTGATGTGTTTTAAATTTTGATTATTTTAAACATTTCTGACGGTTTATATCTACTAAAAAATTTGATGTGGGTACAAATCTCATAGAAATGCAAATAAAAATTTTTATAACATAAATTTTGTTCATTAATTAGTATGTCATTACTTAATATTTGAAATTAATATTAAGGAAAAAAATAAAATATAATATTTTATGAGAGACTAAAAAAAATTAAAAAATTATATAAAAATTAAAATAAAAGAATCAAAAATATATTTTGTTTTGAATTTAAATATAAAAAATATTAACTTTTTATATTTTTAAAATGAATAAAATATAAATTTGATGTGTTAAATTATCAAAGTCAATATGATAATAAAAAAAAATATTTTTTAAAATAAACAATAAATTTTTTTATTAAAATTTAATACAAAGTTTAAAAAAATTATCAAAATAAAAATATATTTAAGTGTAAATATTAATGGATTAAAAACAGTTTATTTTCATTAAAATTTAGAATATTTTAAGATTTCTCTATGATGTTTTTACATAAAAAAATGAAGATATTTTTTGTTCCGGTGCTCTTTTGATTTGACTCCACAATTAACACAATTGACTACTGTCCTCACTTACCCATCATTGGCGCACGAGTCACTCTCTCATTGGCGGATTTCAAGTTCTCATTTCATTCCACTTTAATGTCCCAATAAAATCCATGCGTATCGGTCAACCGGTTCAACCTCTCCACTATCTTTCGCAATCCGTTCCAGTCCCTACTTTCCCTCCCACCGACCCACCCGGTTCCCGGAGACCAAACTCCAGAGACTTCATTTGGACTTCATTTAGTGTGCATTTCACTACCATTTCACTCCCATCTCGCATTTCTTCTTAAATAAATTCGCCCTAAATTTTTTCTCCGCATTTCATTTCCATTTCAATTTCTTTCTCTCTTTCTAGACGTTACTTTCTCTCTCTTCAAACAAACACTGCACTTTCTCTCTCATCTTTACTCTCCCATGTTTCCTCAGTTTCATCGATGGAGAGTGAAGCCTTAACTCTTCTTCCATGTTTCAGATCTCGTTGTTTCTGCCGATTCTTTCATTCTTCGCTTTTTCTCACTTCACATTCCGATTCGTTGCTAATTCTTTCCGTTTCTAAACATGTTCGTCTCCACATCCACATGTAATTGGTGAATTTCTCTCTCTTCTCTCGGCCGATCAATTTTCTTTTTTATTTTCTCACGATTTTAATTTTAATTTACTTTTTCTTTATTTGTTGTGGTCTTCTCACGATTTTCCGTTTCGTTGATTAGAAGATGAATTTACATGATCATCGAGTGAATCACTTTATTTTTGTCTTCTTCTTGATCATAATTAGAAAATTTTTTGTTCTATTTTCCTTTTCTTTTTACATTTGTTTTGCTGTAAGGCTTAATCTGATACAGATGATTCTAGATTTCCCTTAGATCTGTGCCCTTGTGCTTTGTTTTATGATTGAAGTAATGCATTTATATATATATATGTTGTTATTTCCTGCTACTTGTTAGTTAATAATACTTCAGTGGTTGTTATGCTTTCATGTGATTTGTTATCATTTGTTAATTTGTTAAATTTATTAAATAATTTTTTCGCTTGTCAATGTTTCCAATCAAGCTATAGCTAACCTTTTTTTAATCATTTGTGTAATTGTGTTTCTTCTATGCCAAATTTAGTTTTTTTTTAATTTTTTTATTTATTGATATATTTGTTTTTGGTAATTATTGCGGTCCAGTTAATTGAAGGCATGTGAGAGGTGGTCCAGAGAAATCAAAATCTTCCTCAACTTTGTCTACCTTAGGTGTAAAAGTCACAGCTAACGATAAAGAAATGAAAGCGCTAACTGTTAATACCGAGGATTCTTTTTCCAGTTTGCTGGAATTTGCTTCTAACAATGATATTGAAGGTTACAAGGTGCTTTTAGAGAAGGATTCTTCTTCGATCAATGAGGTTGGGTTCTGGTATGGACGACAAAACGGATCGAAGCAAATTGTTCTTGAGCACAGGACTCCATTGATGGTTGCTGCTACTTATGGTAGCATTGATGTTATGAAGCTTTTACTACTGTGCCCTGAGGCAGATGTGAATTTTGCGTGTGGGGCGAATAAAACCACTGCCCTTCACTGTGCTGCTTCTGGTGGGTCTGCCAATGCTGTTGATGCTGTGAAGCTTCTTCTATCGGCTGGTGCTGATGTGAATTGCGTAGATGCAAATGGGAATCGCCCAGTTGATGTAATTGTTGTTCCTCCCATGCTGCAAGGTGTGAAAGCCATTCTTGAGGAACTTCTTTCGGACAGCGCTTCTGATGGGTCCGTTGGTGATTTCTCTGTTCCGGTGTCTGTTAATTCTTCCAGTCCTGGTTCTCCTGCTCTTTCATCAAATGGGATGCCGTACTCTCCTTCGGCCTCACCACCATCTCCGGTGACGGCCAAGTTTACTGATGCAGCTATTGGCTCTTTGTCAGAGAAGAAGGAATATCCCATTGATCCTTCTCTGCCTGATATAAAGAACAGCATATATGCGACCGATGAGTTTCGGATGTTTTCGTTCAAGGTGAGGCCTTGTTCCCGGGCATACTCTCATGATTGGACTGAGTGCCCATTTGTTCATCCTGGAGAGAATGCTCGGAGGAGAGACCCCAGGAAGTTCCATTACAGCTGTGTGCCATGCCCTGATTTTAGGAAAGGAGCTTGTAGGCGCGGAGACATGTGTGAATATGCTCATGGGGTGTTCGAATGCTGGCTGCATCCGGCTCAGTATCGGACCCGCCTCTGCAAAGATGGCACTAGTTGCAACAGAAGGGTGTGTTTTTTCGCTCACACTGCAGAGGAGCTGCGTCCACTGTATGTGTCCACTGGATCTGCTGTTCCTTCGCTCCGGTCATCTGCCTCGGCACCTAATGTTATGGACATGGCTGCTGCGATGAGCCTTTTGCCGGGCTCGCCTTCATCGGTCTCTTCGATGTCCCCATCCCACTTTGGGCAACCAATGTCCCCATCTGCAAATGGCATGTCATTCTCGACTGCTGCTTGGGCACAGCCAAATGTTCCGGTTCTTCATTTACCAGGAAGCAATCTTCAATCTAGTCGATTGAGGTCTTCCCTTAGTGCTCGTGACATTCCACCAGAAGACTTGAATGTGATGTCTGATCTTGATGGCCAGCAGCAGTACCCTTTGAATGACCTGAGCTGTTACTTACAGCCTCGCCCTGGTACTGGTTCAGTGATTAGATCTGGTCGGTCCAAGACCCTAACTCCATCAAATCTGGAAGAGCTCTTTTGTGCTGAGATTTCTTCGTCTCCCCGGTACTCTGATCCAGCAGCGGCTTCTGTGTTTTCACCTACCCACAAATCAGCTGTTCTCAATCAGTTTCAACAGCTCCAGAGTATGTTATCCCCTATAAATACCAATTTGCTATCTCCTAAGAATGTCGAGCATCCTCTTTTACAGGCTTCCTTTGGTGTCTCTCCTTCTGGGAGGATGTCACCAAGAAGTGTTGAACCAATCTCCCCGATGAGCACTCGCCTATCTGCATTTGCTCAGCGTGAGAAACAGCAGCAACAGCTGCGCAGTGTCAGTTCAAGGGACCTTGGTGCCAACAGCCCTGCCTCAGTTGTTGGTTCCCCTGTAAACCCGTGGTCAAAGTGGGGATCTCCTAATGCGAAAGTTGATTGGTCAGTAAGCGGGGACGGGCTTGGCTGTCAGATGCGAAGATCATCCTCATCTGAGCTTAAGAACAATGGAGAAGAGCCTGATGTATCTTGGGTCCAATCTCTGGTGAAGGAATCCCCACCTGAGATGATCAAAGAGAAGTTTGCATCTCCTGTGCCTACTGCATCTGCTGATGGACTGAATTCAAATTCTCAAATTGAACCAATTGATCATTCTGTTTTAGGAGCCTGGCTTGAGCAAATGCAACTGGATCAGCTTGTAGTCTAGTCAAATTGACCCTTTACATCTTGTTGAGATAGGTATTTAATTTCTGAAGGTACATATTCTTTTGGTGAATTTTTTTGGGAAGCAACAAGGAGGAAATGTAGTAAAGGAAGGGTGGTTGGCTGCAAAGTTACCTGAAGGATATTCTATTTTTTTTCTTTTTTAATAATTGTCATTCATTATTTTACTACAGAGCTTCAGGAGAGTTGAAGAAGCTCTCTCTGTTCAATAGAAGAGAAATCCTGTCGAGGTTATCTATTTTTCTTCCAAAACGGCCCGTTTCAGGATTCTGCCCTTTTCCATTTTACTCAAGTTCTGTGTTCACTATCAAGCAAGCTAGATGGTTTATAATGCAACAAAAATCATTAACTTGCTATTTGTTTTGAAGTTCTTTTACCTGAAGTTCACCAGTTAAGCCAAGTCAGTGATTTGCTGTTACCTAAGGTTGAAGTTATGTCTTTCTGAGGAAATAATTAGAAATTATCTGCACTGTTGAATATTTACTGCAGATAAAGAGATAGTGAAGTTTATAATGTTCTTCCTATGCTGTATTACTTTGAATTGTATTGGTTATAATTTCAAATTCAAATCAAATGCAATGATTTTCTTTTCTTATCATTTCAATACTCTTTTTCTCTTTTGTGCACCAACCAACATTAAATTTGTATAACTAGTACACTGATGATAACTGGAAGTGTTTTAAAGGGCTATGTGGTGGCGAGGAATGATTTTGTGGTCCTGCTCTGAAATCTTGCAATGTTTATTGTTAACTGTGAAAGTAGTGAGGGAATATCTTGGCTTTTTGTTGCTTTAAGTGATGAAATTCAAGACCTGGGGATGGTGTTAATTATACTGCTTGGCAACACTGCAGAGTGGACTAGTGTCATGAAGGTGGTAGTTGGGTTCTTTATTGGGGGATTCTTCTGTGCGCCAACTGTAGTTGTTTATGGGTACACCTACTTGATGATCTGTATCAACAAATATATACGATTTTTTTTCAGTTAAACAAATCACAAAATAGTCGTAGTTTTTCTTTCAAACTGAGAAATTCCACTTACCAAATAATGCAATAAAATGAATTGCTTTAGTAGTTGTTGAACCTTACACGCATCATTTCCATTCAGTTTCGCACCGTAACTGAACAACTACTTTGCAATCCGTTGTGGTAGACATAGGGAGTGGTTGAACACTTCTTACATATGTTGCTTGGACGGAGGAGAGAGGAGGAGAATGGTTATGTTTTATGAAAAATATTATGGATTATTTAGGTTATATATGAGAAAAATCTTTCATAATTTATAGAAGAAAAAAGAAAAAATGATTAAGTTTTTCTTATAGGATAAAATTAATTTATGTGGAAGTTAAAAACATTTTTTTTTGAAGTTAATACGTATTAACAAATTAGTGTATGGAAGTGTGGATAAATTTTCAGTGCATGGGTCCCAAGCGTTGATCTAAGGGAGGATTGTTTTGTTTTTGTTTGACGGGTTCATTCTAAAGTATCAATTACATTTTTTAATGATTTCATAATTTATTAATAGTAAGATTTTCTTTTTAAATATTTACTTAAGATTTGAATTTGATATCAGGTTATCTATTTGTTCAGTAATATTTCTTAATTTATTATTATGCAATTTTAAATTTTTTAATCAATAATTATAATTATACATTATTGTTTAATATGTAACCTCATATTTTTGAAAGGGTTACATTCAGTTTTAGGTGATGTCGCAACAACCCATAACTTCTATATTTTTAAATCTCATCCGAGGTAGTCACTAAAATCTAAATTCGCATGCGTGTTGATTTCTTATTTTAAATTTTGCTTAGTAAAAATAAGATTTAAGTTTACTTTTAGTCTTATAATTTTGTGAACGTATAGTTTTAAATTTTATAAAAATTTAATTATACATATAATTTTCAATATTTTAAATTTAATAAATTTAATTTATTATTAATTTGTAATTATAATCGATAACATATATAACTAATTTATTTACATAAAAAATTAATAATGTTATAAATAAAAAATAAAATTTATTTTAATA
>JAMLFT010005943.1:0-16816 GCA_026544285.1 Pachyrhizus erosus
AAATTCAAATATATTAATAATCCAATAATTAAAATTTTCATAATTTCTTGACTACTATAAAAAGGAAAGTTCAAAATTAATTTTAACATTTTTAATAAAGTTCTGTATATTTTCATAATGAATATATAAATAATAAAAGCTAGTAAAATTTCTATCATCAATTTATATAAATAAATTATTCTCAAATCGCTAATCTAGAACTTGTAAATCTCTATCTTGACTCACTTAAGTAATCAAGTTTAATTTCAAAGCCTAACTTTGTTTATTTTAAATAATTAATAAATAACTCAACTCATTTATTTACCATCAAGATTTAAAACGCATGTCCACTTTGAATTATTTAAACTATAGTTATCACTAATGGCTAACCCAGCTTGTTTTTCCGTTACTATTTGAATTGTTTGAACTATTAAAGAAAACATATATCTCCATTTAATTTTATAGTAATTAATATTTTTAATATCTACTACACTTCTCATTAAATTATGAGAGAATTAGCAATACTATTAATTTATGAATTAAATAATAATTATTGATCCAATATTTACTATAGTGATAAATAAAATGATTTGATACCTTACATTTAGAGTAATAAATGGAACCAACAATTAATATTTTCATTTTAATGCTAATTAAGAATATAAAAAATATTCTTTAAAAATGAAAAATCATGAAATTGAGATGAATTTACAATATTTAATATATTTAAATTGAGTTTAATTTCTATATATTATAAGTGTAAAAAAAAATATTCTCAACAAATTAGAAATCATGTATTACTTTTAAAGTATATTTTATAAAATCCAACAAATGTATCATACATATAAGTGTTGGACTTATACATTTAACTCATTTACATAAGTACTTATAAGTATTTGACGCACTTGTATACTTAGAATTTATGTTTAAAACCACTTATTAAATTAGATTAACATCACGTCCATTGATCCAAACATAGTGTGTATATTGTTCCTCTTATTTTATGTGTATGTTCAAACATAATCATTAAATAACTGAGCAGTTATATGTATACCTCATACATCATGTTTGTACAGCTAACTCATTTTTGGAAATAATTGATTCCTCTCTGTCTTCCCAAATACTTCCAAATGCATGAATGAAACTCACGTTTTATTTACTTCCTCATTGTTTCTCGAAAATCAAATTTGGTCTTGCTATCACTTCTTCTATTATGTAATTCAACACAACAGGAGCTCTAATAATGGCACAAGAACGTCGATTCTTCTCACTCTCAGACCCTAATCTCATCTTTCGCCTGTCATTACTAACAGTTGGGTCCTCAAAGAACACTGAACATGGGGCAAGTGATGATGATGCTACAAATGTAGAGGACGAGTTTTTCTTTGATATAGATCCAAGCTTGCTAGTGGATCGTCGTAAACTTTTAATTGGTGAACCGATCCTAGAAGTATCACATTTCATTGTCTACAATGGATGGTGGGTATTCTAATTTTAAATGCAAGATGTGTGTGTGTGTTTATGCTATTGTTGTGTGTGTCATTTGCATATCGTTTGGCTAGCTCGATTTCTTTAATTTACATATTTCATGATTAACTCTTTTCTTGAAAATGCTTGATACAATTAGCTTACAACCATTTTCATTTATTGATGATAATATAGTATCTAGTTCAAACATTGTGATATGCGACACTTCCTTGTTAGCTATTGTGTTAGTGATTTTTGACTAGTTATACATTATAGTGGATGTCTATGGTCTTAGCTCAATTTTATGATTTGTAAATAATTGTAAATTAAAAATTTACATTTCATGACTTTGAGGCATGCATACTGTATGACATTTGGTGAATTTTAACAATTTTTTTTATCTTACTATTCTATTATTGTTGTTGCTATTGAAATATGCATCTTCGTTATAAACTGACATGTATTAAACAGTGTCTCAAACACAACTTTTCATGAACGTGCATCTTATTTAGGACATAATTCTATTTTATTACTTATTAAGAATGAATGTTTCTTGATATGGTATTAGAAATAATGAAATTAGAGTACAATTATCCTTTTATGTTAAAATAACAATATTATATCACCAAAGAAAAATATATTACAATAAAATTTAAAAAACTTTACATAAATAGTATTTTGTATTATATAGTTTTTTTCTTTTTTTTTCTTTTAATATTGTCTTTTTTTCCTAATCTTTTTTATATACTCTTTTAGTGATGAAAAATATCTTGTGAGAATTAATATTTTTAAAATTAGCCTAGTTATTCAATTAATATAACGTACTCTTGATTTAAGATTCATTAATTTTGTAATGATTGTAATTCAAGTAGTAGTAATACAAATAATATAAAGCATACATTTAATACTTATTTTATTATAATAATGGAATGTGATTTACAATTAATGAGTAGCCTTAATTAAGCTTGTTGCATAGCTTCATTTCCTTCCTATAAATGTCATTACCTATTTTTTTATTAAAGAAAATACTAATGAAAAATATGTATTTATTTTTATACAAATGTAAATTAAATTAAGACTTACCATATGAGAAGGTAGGAGATAATAGGAAGATGCATGAAGATTTAGAATTAAAGGAACGTTATGTCTTTTTACAAATCTTTCTATTACATCTACCAAGGTGGTCTAGCTAAGTTGTTGGTTTAATAATGTGTTTAAATTGTTGTAAACCTTTAGTACATGTCTTTGATTTTTACAAATGAAAAATATTTTTATTACATTAAAATGAAATTATTAAATAAAAAGTTAATATATTTAATGTTGTATAAAATATTTAATACTTAATATATAAAAAAATATGTTTAGTTTTACAAAAATAATATAAGTTCATTTATTTTTTATTATTCATTAGAATTATTTAAATGTATTGAAACCTTGATAGGTCATACCTTCTTTTCAAGGTTGATCTAACAATAAGTGAGACTTAAAGAAAAATTTGAGAGAAACTTTTTACTTTAAATAAGAGTCATATATACATCCTTTTTTTTAACATATATGACCATTTTTACTTTAAGAAATTAATAGTAAATAATTTTTTGTTGTTAAGCCTAAAATTTAAATTTTAGTTGTTTTAACTTTAGATTAACTCTACTTCTTTTATACACATTCTTTTATATTTATAAATTATTCTTTTAAACATATTCATTATTATTAACATTCCAAGTGTTAGTAATATATTTTGTAGTATATTTCAAACACTTCAAACACATTCCAAATGTTATACCTTCCACTTGTCAATAATATAGTATTTTGTAATATTCTTTTAAACATATATTTTATTATTAACTAATATGTAATAAAAAAATTACAAAATTTAGTAATTCTTACTTTTTATTTGATGAATTTAAAAGTTTTTAATAAATTTTAAAATGTTAAAATATGCATAGAAGATATTGTTGTCATAACATTCATCTTTTAATTAGTTAATTGTGAAAAAGTGAAGGAAAAACTCTTTGTTTATTCCCTTTCTACAAACACGATGAGTTGAAGTTAAAGGGACTACATATGTGAAGCATGGTTAGCGACCATGGCTATTGAAGATGGCAATAAGATTTACCAACTGATGAAGGTGTGTGAAAGGGCAATGTATACTAGGTAACAACTTTGACTAGTAACCATGCCTACTACATAAGACTTGCAATCGACAACCACATGGGCTTTATTCATTTTAGTTTATTTAATAAGTTTTAACCTCTTTTTATGGTTTGATTTTGTCAAATTGATTAATTTTCGGTCAAGCCATTTAATGTAAAAATAAAAATAAGGTATTGTAATGTTCTTTTAATATTGTTAATTATAGAATTTATAATATTTTTTTTGTATTTAAATAGTTTTCTCTAATTTTATTAGCAAATTGTGTGTTAGGGAAATTTTCTTTAAACAAGTTATTCATATTTTTTCGAAGTTTCTTTTCCAATTTGTTTACTGCTAGTCTCACATATATACCTCATTAGTGATGATATATTTTTTTTATGATAACACATTTACTTGTAGTGTTTTTTTTTTAATTAACAAAACATATTCATTTAGTCATGTTTCTTGATTGTCTATTGGTACCACATTTCATCACTGTAAATAGTTTAATATAAATATACAATAACAAGATATAAGGGAGTTCTTCAATATTATTTATTATAGAAAAACTTTGTTATCAAGTGAATATGCTTGCTTAATTAGTAAACAAACATATATGTACACATTGTGAGAGATTTAAAGTTCAGGATGGTTTAAGGGTAAGGTAACTAAAGCTCAAGATTTATATTTACTACAAAACATTTATTTATTATTGATTTTTCAAAACAAAAAATGCCACATATATTGGCAAAAAGACTCGACATTAACTATCTTATTTAAAGTATAAATAAAATCTCTCTCAAATTTTACCTTATGACTCACTTATTGTTAGGTCGACCTTGTTTAAAACTAGTTATTTGTATGCATCTAATTTGACCTATCTATATCTAATGAAATATGTGTTATAAGGGTTCTTTCAAAATTTCATAAACATTTATTTATATCTTTTTTGCCTTTGGTTTTAGACTTTTTAATTTTATGTTATTTAATTTGTTTAGTTATTTACTTTTCCATCATGAACACTTTTATCAGGCTATAAGTTTTTTATTATATAATCTAATATTATAAGACATAAATTGAATACAAATATATTATCTTGAGCATGTTTCTTCGGATTAGATTATGTTCCTTTTTAAATTTATGCAAACCATAATCTAGTAAGTTAGTAATTTATAGCTAATGTATTGTAAGAATTAGATCAAATGGATATTTAACATACATGCTTTTTGAGAGAAAACTCTATAAATAATTGGTTGATATATGGATAATATGGTTTCAAGTACAAGTTAAAGTATTCACTAACTATTGTTAAATATGCTTGTTGATAATATATTGATTGACTTTATTTAAATAACAGTTAGTCTACTTGCTAAAATCTTAAAAATAATACAAGAATTTAAGTGTAAGATAACTACATCCAATGCTAGTGAGTATTGAATTGTGCATGTTATGTGCATCACCTACCTTAGTTAAGAGAGATAATTCATGATTATTATTAGATTATGTTAATTAGATAATATCATATAATGTAGAGAAGCAAAATATTTAAATATATATGATTGTATTAGATAAAATTTATACTTAATGAAAATAAATGTTAACATTTCGCTCATGGAATATCTATGAATTTGTATATGTTACACATTCATGTAAGAACTTTCTAGCATCATTTAGACTTTCCTATTATTTATGCATTCTTACATGGGTATTGTGATATACATGTCTATTTTGTAATTTCTAATCAATAACTATGTTATACAATTTACTAGCATATTTATAAAAAAAATCAACAATGATAATGAATATTTAAATAATAGATATACAATTGTCATTTCATTCTACGTACTTGAGTTTTTCTTACGTTTAATAGAAAATAATGTTTAGAAAATCTTATCATTCTTTCTTTCCCACTTTCAAAGTTAATGACTAAGAAAACTTAGACAGAAATCCTTTTAGTATTATGGATAATTTGTCTTTATATTTTTATCTAGTAAAATAATATTTGAAATACATGAATCCTTAATATAGTAATTTTTAATTTTTGTTTTCTATATTTAGAACAAAGAGAGCTTTGAAAGAGTTATAAGAATAACTAGATAAAGGTTGTTGAATTAAGGTGGATTAAAAACAAGTTGCAATAAGAATCATTAAATAAGAGTAAAGGGCAAATTTTAGGAAAAATATAAAGGGGTATGTAATTATTATGTTTGTCACACATAGTATTTATCTCAATGATTTACTTTTACTTTACATTATAGAAACAAGAAACCAATATATTCTTTCTATTTAATTGCAATGGATGAGTGACAAGTTATGAAATTTTAAATGTTATAATTTCTATTATTTTTTTAATCCAAATTTATGTTATGGCCAAATCATTTGTTATAACATGTGTGCAAAATTATTTAGGCTAGCAAATCATTAAGTAAAATGTTATTGTGCTAACCAAATTGACTAATAAAATTATAAAAGTGCAAGTGTCATTTATCATTTACTCAATCATGTTTAAGTTACATCATAAAATTTATGTGTACAACTAGCATAATTATCTTGAGTTCATATTTGGCTCCTCAAATATAATTAGTTTTTCTTTTATGTTTGTTGATGGTTTAGGTATGAATTTAAACCTGTATCTATAAAGGTTATGCTTCCAATGCAAACATCGAATGCTACTTTTCAAAGTAAAGCAAAATTTCAGCGGGAGGTGAACTTGATATCTAAGATTAAACATAAAAATATTATAAAGGTATTTTTCAATATCTTTTTTATCTGATTGCCTTTATAATTTGTCTTCTTCTCAACACTTATCCTTGATCCTAATTATTCTTTTAATTATTTTGAAACAAACTTACCAAATAATTAAGTAATTAACTAATATTAATTATTATAACCTATAGTTATTTTTTATATGTATTTACCTGTCATTTAACGTATAATAAGGCTATTTCCTTCTTATATTTTAGTTTAAGTGGATTACATATGAATTTATTTACCATGAGGTATTCTTATTAAAGTACCTTAATTTTTTCAATAATGGTTAGTCATAATGGTAGTAGACATTGATTATAAACAAATTCTAAACATTTTTTTTGCTTAACTCTGGCTAATGCGATGTATTTTAGTAACAAGCATCATCTAATTTAAACTCATATTGTAGTTTATTGGCGCCTCTATGGAACCATCAATGATGATAATTACACAACTTTTGGAAGGTTTTTCACTTCAAAAATACCTAGAGGGTATTTATCCAAGTACTCTAAGTTTAGAGCAATCCATAAGTTTTGCTTTGGATATTTCTCAAGTTATGGAGTATTTGCATGCAAATGGAATTATTTACCGCAATCTAAAGCCTGGTAATCATTTTTCTTCTTCTTATTCTTAATGATTATGCTTGGCTATGATGATAAGTATCCACACAATGTTCACACTTAAATGACTTTTTAAATTTTGTTGTATATTTTGTGTAGTATAAAATTGAATATGCATTTTTTATTGCTTCTATTAATTTAGTGTAGATACAAATCAATTAATGACATCTACTAAATTGAGAATATATGTTTATTTTTCCTTTACAATAATTAGATCATTCACAATTAAGAAAAACTTGTTAATAACTATTTGAATGGACACTTAGTATGACACCATTTGAATTTCATACGTGTTTTTTTTTCTAAATATAGGAGACATAATCATTGTACTTATAATTTATTTGTCACTTAATGAATTTATTAGGTAATTTGTTTGTTTCCAAAGACAACATGCAAGTTTTACTTACAAATTTTGAGACAGCTAGAGAGGTGATATCTGGTGAGATGACTTCTGAGGTTGGTACATATCGATATATGGCTCCCGAGGTACAAATTAGTGTATTTGTCTCTTCATATCTATTTAACACGATTGCACTTATCCATTTTCTAAAATCTTCCACATATGTTTTGTTTGTTTACTTCTTCCTTTATATGCATAAGTTATTTAGCAAAGATCCACTTTCCAAAGGAGAAAAGAAATGTTATGATCATAAGGCAGACATCTACAACTTTGCTATGGTTTTATGGGTGTTAATAAAAAATCAAACTCCATTTAAAGGAAGGAGTGACTTGTTAGCAGCATATGCCACTGCAAAGGTAAGTCATATTAGTTACTCTCTTAGTTCTAAATTTTAATTAAAAAAGTATTTTTTTTCTTGCTTCTTTATTTTCATTTTTAATATAGTTTGCTTTAACAAGTTTCATTAATTATTTCCTTCTTCAATTAAGTTTTAATCTCTTTAAGATGAGATTTTTGCTACATATAAATTGTACCAAATGAGATTTTTCTCTCTTATATCACTCATTTCTTTTTTTGTTTTTCAATCTACTTTGTATTACAAATGTTATGATATGAGAGAAATATTTATTTTCATAGATCATATGAATTAGTTTTCTATTTATTATGCTTGCCAAATTAGACCTTTAATGATAATTAATGTCATTAATAGCTTCTTTAAAATAAAAACTATGATCCTTTTAAGAATCCATTGTATAAACAAATAATATTAAATAATGAATATGATGTTTTACATATTTAAATCATCAAAATGGACACTTAATCAACAAGTAATTTTTTTTAATATTTTTTTAAACAAAAAAAGGAAACAATTGATTATGTGTCTAGAAATTTAACATAGTACAATCTACTAGCCTAAATGGTTCAAATTTCAATTTTAGTTTCACTAACATATCAATTTTGTGTTTTAAATTTAGATGGTTTTAGAGACCAACACTTGTTAAGCATTGGTACGTTTATGTTGTTATATAACCTACACTCTTGTTGATGGCTATAGAATATGAGGCCTAGTGTTGAAGAGTTTCCAGAATATCTACTTCCCTTATTGCAATCATGTTGGGCAGAAGACCCAAAACTACGACCTGAATTCTCAGAGATCACCCAAATTCTAGCAAAACTTCTTCACAACTATAGCTCAACAAGGATAACATCTAAGGAAGAAAGGTGTCCTACTACAAATGTGCAAGAACTTGTCCTTGATTGTGTTGAAGACAATTTCAAACATGTACATAAGACTCAAAGTCAAAATACCAAAGTCAGCACAAAAGGACAATATGTAAACATAGCACAAACCCCTAGTCCAGTCTTAGCCCAAACCAAGCTTAAAAAGACTCTTAGGAAGTGCAAATGTTTATGGTTATGTTTGCGAAAATGCTTTGGTAATTGTTGACATTCCTACATCAAGCAAGGTGATTGATGAATTTTATACATGTTATTGTTTAGGTTTAAGTAATGTTAAGGTTTATTATCTAAATTAATACTCAAGATTTTGGACACTTTTCGTTTGTTATTCTCCAATTATGCCTAGAATTCAATTACATGATAGTTATTTTTGTTGAAATTGTCTTAATCTTACTAGGATACATAGTTAAGTTATGTACTTAATGTGTTTGTTGGCAAAGTATATGCTTAGAGGCCATTTGTTATAGATTAAAAGAATGATTTTAATGTAAGATAGTTTTTCAAAAGATTTTAAAAAAAGTGTAAGTTAATTTATATTTGTTTTCAATTAGACAAATAAATTTTAAAAAAACAACTAATTTTTATGAGAAGCTATTCAAAACAACTTATGATTTTTTATAATATTTTATGTTTTTTAACTTTTGATTATTTTGAGAAGGTGAAACAAATTTTAAAGAGGATTTTATGAAAAAAAAATGTATAAACGAGCTCCTAATATTCTCCTTTTTGTATTTATCAATTTTCTATCAAAATACATTTAGACACTTCGAATATATTGTCAAGAAGTTGGTTGATTTATTATTTTAAATGAAATAAAGTATTATTTCATCTTTGAAAATCTTATAACCTCCTTTTGTTTTTAGCATCCTTGCATGGTTAATCATGTTTCTAATTTTCTATGAATATGTAATGATTCACCACATACATGAATAATCATTGCTACAAAATTGAAAGCTTTTTAAAATTTATCATTGAAAAAATATTTATAGGCCAACATCTAAAGGTTAATGTAAATATAGTGAAATAACTTTAATATATTAATTTAAATAAATGTTATTTTAACCAAATCTATTTAACAAGAAACTTGTTATATTAGCCTAAAAGCAAGAAACCCAGTACACATAAGATTAAATACATTGGATTGGAATTTTTCTATTTTGTGTTTAAAAGTATAAGTGAGTTGGGTTCTAGGGGCTCACTAGGGTTAGAGCTAGTCTCAAGGATCATTGAACACTTATAGAGGTACTTATAGATTATTCACTAATGAGGTTCTCATATCAACATCGAGATTTGAACCTATGTCATTGTGGAATGTGAGTTTATTACAACCAATCTTTATTGACATTTAGGATTTTTCATGTTACAAGGGAATTTAAAAATTTCTAGGTTTATACCTTTTTCTTTTTTCTAAAATGTTAACTTTGTCCCTTTTTAGCCATTTGACTAGTTTTTATTCAATGATACTAGGATAAATTAGTTTCTTAACCCTTTAACTTTATCATTTTTATTCTCTAACTTTTTTATTTTAATTTAATTCTTTATATTTGTACCACATAATACATTTATCAATTTGGTTAACATAAACACACTACTTAACAAAAAAGATAAACTTGTTATATATTTCAAAATTACGTGATGGAAATGAAATCAAGAAAAGGATAAACTTGTACAATAATGAATCTCCAACTAATAATTTGTGTTAATAAATAATTAACAATATGCATTTTCAAATAATTCATTGTGAAACGTCTTTTTGTATTTCAAGAAATGTTTTGCCAACAAGTGTTATTTAAACAAGAGTACATCAATGGAAAGAAATTTACATGTTGGTATGTTAAGTGATAAAGTAATTAAAAATAAATTTTTCTCATATTTTAGCAATGTTGATTTAATAATGTATGATTTTTTTTTTATGCAAAATAGGGTATGGACTTAATAATGATGTATTAATAATGAGAAATTTTCTTATAGTAACAAGGGGTGTTACGAGAGATGTTTTGATAACTCATTGTTCACTTTCAAATTCATCCATCAATCAATACACACCTTTCGTTAATATTTTAGTGTACACCATTAGCATAATTGCAACTCAAAAACATTTATGTTTATCGAACAAGCTTTTGAGATTATTGTTAAATACTAGTTGACATCATTAGAATATTGAGGCATTAGCTAAGAATTTTGCTTGCTTTTGTATTCTAACTATTTTTTATTTATTATGTATTTTAAAATTTAATTGCTTTCAATTATATAATATGTTCATAACATGCTATATTAACTTAGTTTATAGGTAGTTTATGAACAAATGAAAGAAACAAAGCACACAATAAAATAAGATTGAATTATGTGTTTATACTTTTTGAAAATCTTTTCAAAAAGTTCTTTTAAGATACATGATTATTGAAAACTTATTTTGTGAATGGAAAATAGAAATTGAAAGGAGAAAAGGTTTAAAAGATCACAAAAATAGATTTATATGGGTCCATTCTTCATAAAAGAGATACATCCAATCCTTTCACTCAAGGATTTCCCATTAACAACTTCAACCACTTACAAGTATTCTTATTGCCAATTTAGGCATATACCATCATGACCTCAACACAACGATACATACATGCAAGTATTTTTTTTCTTCATTTAGCTTCTTTAGACTTTTACAAAAAACAAATAATTTTTTTCACAAGGAACTACTTATAAAAATTTTGTTTTAACAAACAATATAAATGCAAAAAGTTCAAGTTTGTGTTGCTTGTCTTTGTCTTCTTCGTTGAATGACTTCACATAAGTATATCCATGAGAATGTTTCCATTTGTAACACCCTTAATTAATATAATGAATTTTTCATACTATTTTTGAAATTTATGGAATAATTTGAAAACTTGAAAATTGAAAAGAATCCTTACTTATATAAAGAATTAGCTTTCACCTTTTATCTCTTAGATAAAATCACAATACTTGAAAATTTCAAAAGAAACTTATTTTTGTTAACTCATCAATAATTTTAAAGCATATGATAATATAGTGAATCTTTAACAAAAACAACATATCATGAAAAACATCATAACTTAGTAAATTTTTAAACCATGAAAGAATTTCATTTGCATATTCATAATAATTACACGTAGAATAGATATTAAGAAACATCATTCTTAAAAGAATAAACTAATTAAAATATTTATTTTTCAATAATATCATTGAAACATAATAAAGACTTACTTGATCATCCTCATTTCCATCATTAAACCCTTATAGTTTACTCACCCAATACACTTTATTATTCTTGAAATCAAAATTTAATATATCTAAGTCACCTCTAATAAAATAATACAATATATAAAATAAATAACTAATTTATTCTCTTCTAAAAAAATAAAAGACTAAAACTCAAAATAATGACTTGATAAATATAACTTTCATATTCTTATCGAAATTCATGAAGTCTCTTTATAGAATTCTCTACATTTTCAAACTAGTTCATCCATGACATTAGTGCTTGTAACAATCCACCCTTCCATTCTTGTTTGTCGAATCAGAACACTAGTCTTTATCTAAAAAAAATGCAAGGGTGAGTCATTTGCCTCACACAAATAATGAAATCATAAACACAAACATACTCTTCCTAGATACTCATTTTTGAATCCCACATGTCTCAATTTAATTGCTTAGTTCATATTTCATCTCATATGAATTCAATGTCACTAGAACCCCTAGAACTCAATGGACTTATTGACTTTAAGTTGAGTGACTTATTAAGAGTTCACCCTTACATAGGTAAGGTCTCACCAATTAGTATTATCTTGTTTCAATCGAGATTGTCAAATTGGCTTTATGTAAAACTCCTTACAACTCGATGTCACATCCCTAAGATCCATTAACTCGCGATTAAATAATTCATCAGGTACCAATTTGTCATGTTATCCCTACAAACTTTGAGGATTGTTTCCCTATCTCAAAACCCCTAATTTAGTCTTATTAAATATGAGTTTATGTGACCTTCCATATTCTTGGTACACAATGATGATGACCATTTACACACACGTATACTTGCCAACATGCAACAAAGAATACAACCTCATTCCCACACTTAATGGTGTGTAATTTGATATCAATCATAATGATGGTCTCATTATCATTACATATTTTGAAGCATCACCACCAATCTCATTCATTCCAATGGCACATCACTCGAAGGGCTATTATATTTTTGTTACATCACATTTCTTCTTGAACATCATTATTTTTATTATTTACACACAACTCATAAAAAAGATTATTCTTATTTCATACATTATCACCAACATAATAATCTAAAACATCACAAGTTTACATCAATTTTCGTAACCCCATTACAAATATCATTTTTCATTTTCAAAAGTCTTATGATTTTCCTCATTATTTTTAGTTTTATGAAATTTCATCCAAATTGCACATATATTATTTGTCTTTTGTCATGTTCACGATTATTTCATGCAAAGGCTCTAATTCCTAATATTTATTATTCTTATCCATTATTATATTTATATCATGTGTTTTCTTATTAATGAACTACTTTCGTAGTGAACAAATCTGTTACTTGAGTATACTCTCATTTTACTAAATGCACTCTCTTTTTTAGAGTTCATTTATTCAATATCCCAAAATCATTCAATTTACACACATTATATGAGAATTTTTTCTCTTGGTCTCCAAGGTCTAAACAAAAATCAAAAGTCAACAGTTAAAGTCAAACTCAATAATTTAATTATCTCATTATAATACAAATTAAGGTTTCCCTAATAAAGTTTGATCATCACAATTATTCATTAATCAAATCATAATTGTCAATAATTAACATATCATTTTATTCCCTAATATACATATATAAATAAATTATTGGACCATTAATTATTAAAATTAGAAAAACATATCAAATGATTATGAAATTGAACAATATAGTTTATCATCACACCTTATTCACAATAAAAAATTTCAGCATTTATTTTTAACAATTACTATGATTTTATAATTAATTTCACTGACCCAATTCTCTATTTTTTGAGTTCTCTAAAATACTAAAAATACCTATTCGTGTATAAATGTCCTAATCTTTTATAGAAATCATCCTTCATGTTTCAAATTATCCTATGATTTTTTTCAAGTCCAAATAAATTCTTTTATCATTATTTTATATTTTCTCAAAGTTACTTGTCTAGAATAGAACATATGACTATTTGTTTTTAATAAATACTAAACAAGTTCCAAAAATATTAAATAAATTACCATTAAACACATAGAACATCATAAACTCATAATAAATTACATAGAGACTGGAATTCATCTGCCATTTTGAGCTTGAAAAGATAAGAGGGTGTAAGAGTGAGTCATCAATTCTTAGGTACATGCATACATACAATTGAGGTTATTTAATCTAACATAATATCTCATCTCACCGTAAGTGCCTAATTAGGAATTCTATTCGTTGTAGGGCTCTTCGTAGCCTCCAATACTACTAACTCCGGGAGGACTTACATGAGTGTAACAATAATAATCCAATTTGTCATCTTTGGTTGACGATCGAGAGTACATATCCTGCCTAATATTTGGTCAAGGATACTCTCTACCAAATCTTGGCAGTGCTTCGCTTTGTCGGAGATACCAAGCTGGTTCTGTGACACCTTCTTCATCCTGAGCGGTTCACAACTTGACACTTTATCTACCCCCAAGGGCTCATTAGAGCCTACATATATTCCTTAGGTACTTTCTGTGGTCAACCATTGCATTCCCCATTCTTGGTTCTCACTCATTAGGGTTTTTCAATTCATCCTTTCTTCCTTATACCATCTGCCTCCTCCACTATCTCTTATCTTGGTACTAATTTAGAAATTTAGGTATATATATACATATATCACAGTCTGCTAGATTGTGCCATAATTGTCTAAGCATTCCTTAGTTCGTTATCTAACTTAGGATTATCACTGTCTCAGATGGACAATTATAAGAATATTTATCTTATATTAATAGTGGAGGTATGAATTCATATTTACATCATTAATACAACACAATTAATTTCATAATTAAAGATCATAACAATTACTAATATATATTATGTTCACAAAAACCAGGTAGGGCAAAATGGTCATTTTGTAAAAAAAAATATGTTTCTTTTAAAGATTTCTTTTTTCATTCCAACTCAAATTATGTTTTCTAGGTACCTACTATCCTCAATTATTTCTCATGAGTTTATGAGGTCCATATAGTGGTAAAATTTAGTTTTTATAATGTCATTTTGGGGATTTACCTTTATATTTTTAATTCATAAGTTTGTATCAAGATGTCTAGTAGTGCTATAGGATTTAGAGTATTTTTCCTAGGGTTAAAATGACCCAAAATGATAAAATTTTTATTTTTTTAATACCATAAGGGTATTTTGGTCATTTTGAAAATAAAAATTTATTTTTAAGGATTTTTAGGCTTCTAGGGTGGTAAGAATACCCTAGGCTTATTCCTAAATAGGTCCTGGTAATTTTCTTCCTAATTTATTGATCAAATAGAGTTAAATTTCAATTTCCTTACTTAGGGGCATTTTGGTAATTTTAGAAAATTTTCCATCTTAAGTATTTTGTTAATAAAACTAGCATATTATTCAAATCATTCCTTGACCTCTATTATTTATTTATTTATTTATCATTATTATTATTTTCTATTTACACCCCCTATCATCTTCTTCCCCCTTCTCCTCTTCTTCTTTGTTCTGCTTTCCAATTCAAGGTTCCTCCCAATCTTATAGTCTCATTTATCCCAAAGCTACATAGTTATTTCCATCATTTACATTTCACATTTATTTCCACTATTTGAAATCAGAATTACAAAATACTTTAATAAAAACTAATTTCCATCAATGGTGGTCACAACAGTTTCGAGAATTCGAATCCATGGTTCTTGGATAAAGTTTAATCAATTAATGGTGCTAGATTGTAATAAATACGTTCCAGAATGATTTCTAAAAAGAAAATTTAAGATAGAAGGCTCCTCCTACCTTTGTGAGGTTCTTCTGGCAAAGGGTTTGAAGCTTTTCTAGTGAGCTTCCAAAAGCTTCGACAAAGGTAGTAAAGGTGCGTTTTCTTCGTGTTCCTTATTTGTTGAAGTCGCGCGAAGATGACCAAAGGTTTTTAGAACTGATTCGTGTAGAAATGGAGAAAAGAGGTTCGAGTTTTGCAGGGGAACTTGATTTTTGAAGTTGTGATATCTTCTTTGTTTGCGTTTGTCCTCTTTTATAGCCTTCTTCCTTCAGTGGTATGTTTAGCCTTATACCTTACTGGTAGTTGTATATCAGAGGTATGTCGACACTGTTGGTAGCTGTCAGCACAGGCTACCCATGCTCGAGGATGGAAGGAGTTGTGTCACTCCTTCCATGGTGGTTTTAAATGTTTAAACATCACCTTAAATGAAATTTGTGGTAAGAAAATGTTACCAAAGGCGACCTGGCTCAACAGTTAAGACGTTGAGTCTAGGCGCCAAGTCCTGCCCTCGATTTTGCTTGGGTGCCTTCCCTTTTTTGTGTCTTTTTTTGTTTTATTCATTTTTATAAATTTAACTTAATACTTACCTTAGGTGCTTCTTAACACTACGATCCTTTGGCTCAATTGGTGGAAGGCGCTTTCCACTCCTAGTGCCTGGCTTTGAGCCTACCTAGGAGAGTTTGTTTTCCAATTTCATTTTTTCCTTTTTATTTATCAAGTATATGTTATATATTATATGCGTTATGTATTTGTTACTAGGATGCTGGTGGCTTAGTGACACATCTCCATGTTCTTTCTCTCAAGGGGACTGGTTTCGAACCAACCCCCCTCCCTTTCCCCCCTTTTCCTTTCTTCTTTTATATTATTATTTTTAATTTAAAAATACTTTTATTTTCTATTTTCTATCTTCATAATTTTATTTCTATTTTCTAAATTCGTCTAAAAATTCAAAAAATAAAAACTTAATTATATTTTCTTTTACTTATTTACATTTTCTTTTCAGAATTAATTATTTTAGTTAATAAACATTTTTATTTATTTGATCTAAAATTGTTTATGTAATTTTATTTAATTCATTTAATCTTTAAAAATTGCATTCTAATTTATTTTGTCTCTATTCTCATCCTACTTATTTCTATTTTTCCCTTCCTAATTTTTATTTTATTTAAAACATTATGAACTAAATTTATTTTGGAAATAAATTTATATTTATATTTTATTTTAAATTTTTA
>JAMLFT010005944.1:0-16813 GCA_026544285.1 Pachyrhizus erosus
AAAAAAATAAAAAAATATTAAAATAGTTATAGACAATTGAAGGAAGATTAAAATTTACCATTTTTTAAACTTTACAGCAAAATTTGCAGAAAACAATAAAGACAAAATTTACAATAAAATCAAATATTGAGAACAAAAATTATAATTTTTTTAACTCGAATATTCCTCTGCCAAAAAATATTAAAATTATAAAAATTACTTAGAAAAATAAAATTATCTATCAATTATATTATAATATATTAATACAAAAATTACAATTAAATCTTCTTTTTGAAGGAGAGACGTATAATGTCTTATAAGTGTGGAGTATAAACAACTGACTTAATAAGGGAATGTATACTTTTCATTTTAAGTCACACAGATTATTCTAATTAAGTTAACGTTGCACGGTTATGAAGTTCAAAAGGTTAATATAACTAACTTAAAGGGAAATGAGTTTAATGCTTCATTTCTATATTTTAAATTTATATTCTAAAATGATAAAGTTTAACTATTGATATATCTTACATATATTAGAAATTTATGAACTATACCATATATATTGAGATAAAAATAATAATTTCTTTTAAATATTGTTGAGCAATTTGCATAGTTATTTATATACATACACCAATTCTGAATTAATCTCCAAAATTTTAGACTATAATCAAGCTATCCAAGAAAAATAGGATTGTGATCTATTTATTTAAGGAAACTAAATGGTATGATAGAGTTATCTAACAAAATTAAAATCAATGAAAAATAGGTTTTTGGACAAAAAATTCAAATTAAATAATCTTTGTTTGAAAATCTATAGACATTTGAGACTGATTTAAGAAAGATTTTAAGCTTGGAGATATTTTGTCTCAAATTCATCTCTATTTCATGTTAAATATTCGAATCAATTGTGTATGAGAAAATTTTCCCACATTTTTTTTTTATAGATTTTAGACGAATTACGATTTTTTTTAATTTTTAATTTATCTGAAATCAAAGATGAATTTTTCTTCAAAGAAAGATACTTTTACGGAAAAAATGATCGATTTTAGATAGATTCAATGTTATTCTTTAGAATTTGTATGTATTATATTACATATTTATATGATATAGATATACAAATCTTTATAAAGTATAAATATATAATATTAATATGTTTATTTTATATAATATATCTATGATATTTATTTACCAAATTCAGATATATAATATTAAATTCAAGAGTCAAGCCCAGATAATAAATAGAATCATCAAAATATTTTTTATTTTAAACTACTCGAAATTTGTTTAAATTTGGAGACATATTTCATTCAGATTCATTATTATTTTAAGAATTTTTATATGTTATATTTTTTATTTATATAATATAAATATATCAACGTGATATTATTGATAAATAATTTTATTCTTTAAATACGGGGTTGAAAATTAATTCTTTAAATAGATTTTAATTCTTTGACCGTATATATAAATGTATGTTTATAAATATAAAAAATATTATGTAAATATATTATATATTATGTAATATAGATGTAATTATTTTATTATAAATATATATGTAAATGTTAGTTAATTTTATTATTTTGTTTTTAGAATGATTTAATTGGATAATTACTGTCATTATTATTATAAGATTTTATCACATTTTAGGGAAATTTCTATTTATATCAAAATTTGATTTTAAGTGTGGGAATTTTTTATTAGAACATCCTAGACTATTAGATATAGAGCCCTAAGAGTTCAAAATTCATTTTTCCCTTATGCATCGAACATGAACCATGTTTTTCTCTTGAAATATTTTTTTACATTTTTCTTGAATTATGTTTTCTAGATTCTCGCTTTCACATCCAGACAATTAATACTACTGTGTTCTTTTTTATAAGAAAAAATTAACTAATTCTTTTTAAACAAATAAATTCTAATTATTTTGTTTCATTTAATATTATTCTTTTTAAAATATCTTTTATTTAATTATTTTTTATTTTTAATAACTGTTTTTTATTTATAAACAAATTTTCTATAGTCTCTTATATAAAAAGGATAATTTAAAAATAATATTATATAATTAATAAGATTTAGTGTATTTAACTAATTTTTTAATACATATGGAAATAATTTTTTTACTTACAAAAAAGCTAGGAGAGAGAATTTCTTATTATATAATAATGTTAAAATTAAGAAGGCTAAGCAGCAAGATGCTTTACTTTATAAAGTTGAATGAAGACTTTTAATTTTCCAAAAGATTTAATGAAGTTTAAGTTCCCATTAAAGTTAGGCTACCTCTAATTATTGTCCTTAATGGCTAAGATGCTTTCTTTCCATGATTAGGTAGAGTAGTAGTCCATGTTGAAATAAAAATATCACATGGAATTCTCCCTTTGTACAGAATGGAATCCATTTTATGTAACTCTTCAAAGAAAAATTATATTTTAACCATTTGTAACTGTTAAAGTATTGATTTTGTTCTATATGCTCAAGTGTTAACTACCCCTACTTTTCAGTAATATTTTTGAAAAGTAAACTGGTGATTTAAAGGGTCTCAATTATAGTTGAGTGGTTTAATAGCACCCCAAAGATGTCGGAAAGTTGGAGAAAAAATATATACTCCTTTCGCTGTATTTTATAAGAATCAAATTCCATCTTTAACTTAATTTTTTTTTTTATAAAAATTTATCTTAAATACTTTTTTAATTATTTTTTATATAAATACTATAAATTATTCTTAAAAATTTGTTTTTTTAATTTAATAAACAGTCTTAATTTTTAAATACTCATTCTTTATTTGTATCAAATATTTCTTGATAAGAACACTTATGCGGATAATACGAGAGAGAGTGAACTAATAATAATTGAAGTTAGATATGAAAGTGGAGGAGAGATCTTTAATGTGTTAAAGGAATTGTTGGTGGGTTTTGTTAATGCATTGAATTCATTTTATTATAACTACATCAAATCAACGGGTATGAAAGTAAGACTCGTAACAGTTAAATATGTTTTTAACTTTCTTTAAATACGAGTGTCGACTAGGAGTTTGTTTTTCACTCGATCTATAATTTTCAAATATTTTTGGAAGAGATATGTTCTCATAAAAGTCTTTGCTTTTTCTTGGAAGATGATTTTATATAAACTTCCAACTTGATTCAATTTATACAAGAGAGAATTTTTTGTCTTGTACAAGGTATATCTTGTATATTATGCTTCTTCCAAAAGGAAGATTGTCACCATCTAATTCTATCATGCTCAGTGATAAATCAAATTTAAAATATTGTCTATATTCATCATAGATGTATTTTATTTTAATTATGCATAATAAGATTGTGTTTTAAGATAGTTCTTTTGACTTCAATGATGTTTTAAATTTGATAATGCCTCAATCTTAGACTTATTTTAAAACAAAAAGAGACAATGCTCAATGTTCTTTTTCTTGTTAGTGTATTGATTTAATAATTTGTCTTTATAATTCTTTTTTACATGTCCTTATTAGACTTATGTATGTGAATTGAAGCATTTCTTATACTTTGATTTATAATAAAGTCTTGCTTATAAAAATATATTAATCCTTTAATTTTGACATATTCTTAAATCAATTAATATTTTAGATTAAATGTACAAAACATTTTATTATTACCAACTAGGTTCTAATGACTAAGACTTAGCAAAATGAACTATCTAGTTTGATGTGGACTATAATGGAAAAAATAACATAGACTCAATTAAACCTTTAAAATAAAGTTCAATTTCAATAAAAAAAAAATTATGAACTTCTAATAGGTTGTTGTAAAGTAAATATGAATTAAAACATATTGAATAAGCTGAAAAGACGTTTTAAGTTGAATTCAAAATTTAAGACTTAAACTCTAAATTTTATCGAGAGTAAATTTGACTCATTTTAATGTATTTATGTTACTTTAAAAATAATTTCGTTTGATATACGATTAGATATTAAAGTCAATACATCTCTCAATAAGAATTCAAATAATAATTTATTACATTGTGAAAGACTAAATTCTTTCGTTAAATGCAACCCTAACAAATAATAAAAATTAAATATTTTTTAAGAGATACACTAACTTTTAATATCCAACCATATTTCTTTAAATAAAATTACTTAAAAAAATATACATGAAAGAAAAAATATTATGCTGATAATTTTCAGAGAGACAAAAAAAATTATATATTGAAAATATAAAATAATTTATTAATTTTTATAAAATTAATTTAAAAATTATAACAATAATAATTTATATTTAAATAATAATATAAAACTATTTTATCACAGCAGTACATCACCATTGAACTCGTTTTAAAACGAACTGACCACCTTTTAAATTCTGTCCTTTATACATTCTCTTCTAAGCACCAATGAATTCCTTCTGAGTCCCAACTATGGCACTATCAACTTGTCACTCATGTGAAAATAAAAGAAGCACTTACTTGTTCTTGTGGTTCCCCACTCTTTCTTTTCTTGCATCTCACTTCTCTGTTCCAATAAAGCAAAAAGAGAAACCCAACAGAACAGAACAGAACCTCACACTTTCATAAAAGAGCTTCTCTTATTTTAATCCTCTCTCTCTAATCCCAACACCCCCATTTATGTCTCTTATATCCATACTTTGTTCCTTTCCATTCCTATTGGCTCCATAAGGTCATTATTTTATTCACACACCCAACTTTCTTATCCTCTTACCCTAGAATAATTGTGGTCCTGTTTTTATTTAAGCATGATAACACTAGTAAAACTGCATCATATCTTTCAAAATCACCACTCCTACCCATACATTATCTCCAAAAAGAAGTGTTCAGTCCTTTGATTTTTTTTTTATTTAGCTTTTACATTATAAAAATGTAAATCTATCTAGCTTTAATTTTTATAATTTATTAATTTAAGTTTTAGCATTGATGCCCATTTCCTTTTTTTAGGTACTTTATTGCCCATTTCAAACGGTCTCCTGTGTGCTGCTCCTTGCTGTATTCGTATTAATGATTAGCAAGCAAAATTTTACATGCTGAATTTACGATAAAACAAAATTTATAATATTATAGTATAGATTTAGGGTTGAAATGTAAAAAAAAAAAAAAAAAAAACTTAATAGAAAACATTTGCAAAGTTTTAGAAGTTAAAAAATAAAAATTGTAATTAAGGTTTTTAATTCTGGAGACTAATTTGACTGGCCATTCTAATTTTATGAACTAAATTAATGAAAAATTTATAAATTTAGAAATGATTATGCCATTTTATTTATTTCAGAATTAATTTGATTGTTTATTACAATTTTAGGAATTAAATTGATTAATAATATACTATTTCAAAATACTATTTTGTCATATTATTAATGTAAAGAATCCATTTGACCGACCATTATAACTTCAAAATATCAATTAATAATTCATTCATAAAATTATGATAAATATTTTTTAAAAGTAATTCTTTAAACTTTTAGAATAAAAAAGATTAAATTGTTTTTAATTTTTATTTCCAATTTTTTTACCACTCAAATTATTTTTGCACTATTCTATATCTTTCTGTTATTGTTATGTCAAAAATTACTTTGTAAAAACTGTTTTGTAAAATAACTTTTTAAGACTAACAAACAAAAGACAAAATATGTATGCGCCACGCTATAAATAATTTTTACATCGTCATGTATGATACAATCTAAGCATAATCGATCAAGTATGATAAATTTACTGGCTTATCTAATAATTATTTAAGAAAATCATGCCAATCATAATTTATACATAAAAATTAAATTTAAAAAAAAAATTACAATCAAACACATTCATAATCAAAATTTAAATTTAGCGTCCTTAAATTGATTAAGTTATTTATTAATTTGATGTCTAATATTTAATAAAACATTAACCTGGTTGGTAGAACAGATAAATCAAAATGTTGAACAACAAATTACCGGATAAGTCAAAATTAATAAATAGCTAAATTAAAAATAATAAATAGACAAAAAAAAATCATTTTGATAATAAGAATAAGAACAAAAATGTAAGTATGCTAAACATAAATTGACATTTTAAACCATCTACCAGTCTACTAACTAGTAATTATAAATTCCAACCTAAACCTTTTTTTTATTGTTTTATTGTTTTCCTTTTACCACCAAAAGAGAAAAAAAAAAAAAAAAAAAATCTACTTTGATCTTCAGTCACCATCCCTTGTATGAGATTCCTGAAAGAGTAGAGGTCCTTTCCTGTTCAAAGACAGAGCAGACCCACTCTAACATAACCAATGCTATGTTCTCTTGTCCTTATTCCTTATTCATTTCCTTCATCAAAATGAGAAACTAAAACCCATCCCATCCCATCTCATCCCAAAGCAAAGCCATCAACTCCTCTTTTATGTCACTAATGGTGTCATCACCATTACTAGTCTCCCTCTCTCTCTTCCTCTCCCTCCCTCTCCTCCTCTTCCTCTCCCCCCACCTCTTAACCTCCCCTGACGCCGACGACCTCGCTCTCTTCCGCCGTGCCGGCGTCCCCCACACAACGTCCCACCTCTCCACCACCCCCAAAATCGCCTTCCTCTTCCTCACCAACTCCAACCTCAGCTTCTCCCCTCTCTGGCAAAAGTTCTTCTCCTCCCACCCTCACCTCTTCAACCTCTACATCCACGCCGACCCCACCATCACCATCCACTCCCCCGGCGGCGTCTTCCTCCGCTCCCGCTTCATCCCCTCCAAACCAACCTCCCGCGCCTCTCCCTCCCTCATCTCCGCCGCCCGCCGCCTCCTCGCCGCCGCCCTCCTCCACGACCCTCTCAACCACTACTTCGCCCTCCTATCCCAACACTGCATCCCCCTCCACTCCCTCCCCTTCACCCACAACTACCTCTTCAAAAACCCCTTCCACCCCCCTCACCACAGCTTCATCGAAATCCTCGCCAACGAGCCCAACCTCTACTCCCGCTACACCGCGCGTGGGGAGCACGCCATGCTCCCCGAAGTCCCCTTCTCCTCCTTCCGAGTTGGGTCTCAGTTCTTTATTCTGTCTCGCCGCCACGCGCGCCTCGTCGTGCGCGACGTTCGCCTCTGGAACAAGTTCCGCCTCCCTTGTCTCACAGAAGAACCGTGCTATCCGGAAGAACACTATTTTCCAACACTGTTATCTATGAAAGATCCGAATGCGTGCAGCGGGTTCACCCTGACCCGGGTCAACTGGACCGGGTGCTGGGACGGCCACCCTCATCTCTACACTCCCTCCGAGGTCTCGCCGGAGCTTATTCGCCGTCTCAGGGAATCGAACTCGAGCTATGTCTACCTCTTTGCCAGAAAATTTTCGCCGGAGTGTCTTCAACCCTTAATGGATATTGCTGATGACGTCATTTTCCGGGACTGAAGTGAGCTGGTGAGTGAGGACTTTCTTTTTTCTTCTGGTTTTTGCTTCTAAACAGTGAACACATTCCTATAGTGATGTCACTTTTGCTTTTTCTAGAAAAAAATCGTGTTTGATTAAATTCTTTTTTTTTATTTTATTTTATTGGGTAGTGTTTTTTAGGGTGATGTCTCTGTCGAGCTTTAGGGGCTTTTGTTTTCTATGTTTATAATTTTATCTTTGACATTTTGGGGGAAGGATAAGGGAACTTCCACAAGTGAGTAGTGGTGGTGTATCTTGTGAACCTAATGGGATGGAGTAAAATGTCAATTAGGATTTTGAAAATTCACAGCACTTGTTAATTTGGTCCACATGATTAAGAAGAGAATTTAGTTGGAATAGGTAAATATCTAACTGTTTAATTGCTCTATAATTGAAATTTTAAAATTATTAGTTTTTCTTAATAACCATCAAAATTAATGATTGTTAATCAATTAATATAAAATTAAAAAACAATTAGAGAGAATGTTACAAGCATTTTTTTATAAACAGAAAAAACATAAAATGAGTAGTTAAAATCAACATACACCTCAGTTTGTAGAAAAAATTACTTAAGTTGTGAAAAAAGCTCAATTCATTTTACTTTTTTATTTTATTTTTTCTTATCAGATTAATTTGTCCAAATAAGACCATAGTCTATTATGAAAGTTTAGGACTAAAATACACATGCCTAACGTCTAGAATAAAATTGACTCATATTGAGTAAATAATTTAATTATGTATGATAAAATTGTTTAATAATTACTTTAAAAGTTGTATTCAAGGTGATTTCAATAAAATTAAAATCAAATTTATGTTTTATTCAATAGGAACTGTATGGTGTAAAAGAATAGGAAAGGATCAGTCTTTTCTGATTTTTATCCAATCCAAATAGGTTGTTGTAGTTTAAGAATAATAATTAGGAGTGACACTGACTACTGTGACCTGCAGTGTGGTTTAGTAAAACGCTCCAATCAGTTTCCTGTGCCGGACAACCGGCTTCTCATTCATTCACGTGCTATAGCACCATCACAATTGATTTGGTTGCACTTTGATATGTTAGAGCCAAAACCATTTTAGCTAAGGGTGTATTCAATTACTTTGGAATGATTCATAATAATGCACATTCTAGTTTGATAAGGTGACAACTCTTATTCTTGTAGAATCGTGTGATAATATTACTTGAGTTGGTGACAAAAGCTAGTCACTAATTATACTTATTGGAGAAAGCCATAATGAGAGTATGTTAGACACGACTGATCCACTCATCAATTATCAATTATAATTTATATTTGATGGTTGTTTTGATTTGACCAGTTAATTACTCATTCTCTATTTTTGCTTTTCATGTTTGTTGCAAGTAATGGGTCAAGGGAACCTTATTTAATTTTCCAAGGGTTATTTTGTGGCTAAAAAAGTGTTTTTGTTGGTTGATTGAGATCTAAGATTAGTGATGGGGTAGGTATCAGCATTTGTTTATTGCCAAGTCATGATCTAACTCGAAGAGGCGTGGTTCAATAATTATGAGAGAAAAAGACACTAAGGAGACTTTAACATCAGCAAAGTATCTGATTGGGGATATGTTCATTTATTACGTACTCAAATTCTCTAATGTTCACCATTTGTATGATACATGGGGTACATACATGCATGTTGCTCTCGATATGCTTTGTGATCCTGTCGTTCTCTTCATAATGTAAGGATTCTTTCAGTTCGTTGGAACATGGGACGAGTTGTCTCAGCCCTACAGAAATATTCTGTATTGTCATTTAAGTCACTTGCTCCCTGCTTATTCCTGCCTCATATAATTACTTGATTTTAGTGCAGCTATGCACAAATTTGGTTAGGATAAATTAGATCAAGACCAGCAGGTTTAGCCAAGTAAAAAATGTGGACAAAATTATGAGTCATGTTACTTTACCACCCTTTTAATAACTAAAGATCACAGAGCTGTAATTGTGTGAGTGATTGATCATAGCCTTTCTTATTTTTATTTACTTGATAGAGATTAATTCTAAGTTTTAAAAAATAAATACCTGAATGCAGTATATGTTGAGGTGGAGTCCTATGTTTCAGTAAAATTACCTATGAAATATCACGTACAGTCACCCCTTTCCTAATAAAAAGAATCACAAGTCTTAATGGTAATCTTAGGCTTATCCAATGGTAATCTCAGTTTAATTCCCTTAAAGCCATGCTATTTGAAGGGTCCTGCAGATACAAGATATGGCCAAATCATAGGACACCGTTCACAAAATTCTAGCAACTTGCATTTCAATAGAGCATATTTTCTTCATTGGTCATTTTCATTTCTATAATACTGCCAAATGGTTGAAATTCTGTACCGAGGTCACGTGGTTGAGAATGTGGTTTTCATTACATACAATCATAAAAAATATGCTAGTGATTGATATAATATACCTGTGTACATATTATGTGCCTTCACTGGATCTAACCACTGAATTTGACCATTTCTCTCACGTGAATAATTTCTGTTTTATATTCTTTTTCAGGGCATCTTTGATAATGTTGGGAAGAGGAAACCTTGTGTTGATGGTCAATGCAAATGTGTGTACAGAAAATCTGATTTCTTTAATTGTAAATCTTGTTTGTGAACGGACTAGGGGCTTAGTATGGGGTGCAATAGGCAAAGCTGGTGGTCTCCAAAGGAGGCCACATAGTCGCATATTGAGAATTGTATTTTGAAAAATCTCATGCAAAAGTTCCACCATGAAGGGGGTTGAAGGTTTGTAAGATGGATATATAGATTGATTATCTATGATGTGGTAGCCAAATTTTGAGTGCAACACATAAAGAAATTAAAACAAGCAATAGTCAATGTTTTTTTACTCTTGTTTTTTTTTAGTTCTTTCCCCTTTTTTAGTCTTGAGGACTTTCAACTTCAATGTAATTCCCAGAAAGGTTGAAAAACAATAATCATGCTTTAAAAACAAAAAATCATTAACTCTGCAAAATGCATTGCCAGTTCTTGGCTTCTTACCAATTATGCTATGTGACCAATTTTTTATGTTCCACTTATACTACCAGTACGAACTGCCACTTCATATAACCCTATGATTGTGAGACTGGATCAATTATATAATTATGTACTTATTCATTAAAAAAGTTACATGAAAGTTTATTCATAACTTTGATCACAAAGCTTAAAAGAGTAAATTAAAAGAAAAATAATTTGAATGAAATATAATTTTGATATTTTTATTTTATGCAATCCATTATTTTTGTCTTCTTAATCAAAATTAGAAATATTTGATTGTTTATTTTTTTAAAATCAAAGATTTTGGTTTAATTATTAATTTTTAAGGTGTTGGCTATTAAATTGTTGATGTGATATTATAGCATTAGATTTTTTAATTAAGTTTTTAAGTAATTTAAGGAGATTTTTTTAATAATGAATATTTTTAATTAAGTTTTTATTAAATTAAGTATTCTATTAATCAAATTAATAATTAAAAAATTTAATATTATAATATCATGTTAATGATTTGGCAATTAACATTTTTTTTATTAGTAGTCAGTGTTTTAAAATTTGAGGATGAAATCAAAATTCTTAATTTTAAAAAATAGAAAGATCAAATATTTTTATAAATCAAAACAGCAAATCAAATAAGAGAACTAAAATTATTTAAGTCAAAATATTTTTTAATAATCATTTTTACAAATTTTATTTTAACAACTTTTAAGAATTATTTTAGATTCATTTCATTTTTAGTTTTTTATTTTATTTATGCTTAATTTAATCTCTCATCTTTTAATATATTTATTTTAATTCTTTATATTTTTGAAATATATCATTTTATCCTTCTATTAATATAAATTTAACACATTAATAATCTTAAGATATTGACTGTCACGAAATACAATTTTTTTTTTTCCGAAATATCTCCACCTTATAATAACACAGTGACTATTTTTAATTGTTATTAGAATATTTAAAATTAAAAAAAAAAATGAAAGGATAGAGAAGCAGAAAAAGGACAAGATTTGGACTCCATATCATGCTGCCTCAGCTGTGATCACTGTCATCCACATTGCAAAGAACCCTTTTGCTTCCCTTATTATTTTCAATTTGATCCAACACACAACAAACTCATCCAATTTTTTCGATCGCTCCTCACTGTGGTTCTTTGCAGTAATACCATCTTGTCTTTGTCGTCAATTACCATCAAAGCAGAGAGATACTGACTGATACTGCATAAACCAGTTAGTCTTTTCTGCAATATTCCAAAACAGCTACAACTCACTCATGCTGGTAACATTAAATTCTTAATACTTTTAATTATATAAGAAAAGACTACCAATATTGAAATGTTCATTAATGGAAATATGGCATAGCATATTAAATATACCACTGGTATAGTTTGCCTCAAAATTATTTTTGGTTAGTTTGTGTAAGTAACTTAATTCAGTTTTTATTGTATAAGTTATTTTTATAATTGAAAATAAAATACAATAAAATTGATTTTATACAAATTTAAGCTATTTTCATAAATTGTGTTTGAGAGCTTATTGAAATAAGGTAGAAAAAACAAAACAACTTATTGACATATTATATGTTGTTTTCATAAAAAAAAAATTACATTCTTACATAAATATTTTAGTTATAGCAAGTCTAAATAAGCTCTTCTAAACATATCCTTTATCTATATTAAAAATAATTTATAATCTAAAATTTAATTGTGCGTTTTACTAAAAACAAAGTAATATTTTAATAAAAAAAAGAAATAAATAAGTAAAATAAAATAAAATGTAATGATAATTCAACCCATTAAGAATATCAAAACTACAAAAAACTAATAAAAAAAGAGGAACAACATGAAACTAATTATTGATATAAAATTCAGCCCGACTATATAAATATGCACATACGAATGTGTTTGGTAAAACATTTTAATGTTTTATAAATTATTTTGATTAATTTATAAGTTAATTTGGTCATTCTAAACTTATTTAATAAATATGTTTATTTTAATATTTTATAACTTATTTTTATAAATTATTTTAAAATAATTTATAAAAATAAACTTATTTATAAGTTTCTTTTTCTTTTTTTAATTTTATTCTTATTAATTTATTTAAAATATTCTTTTCTTAAATTTTTTAATTTAAAAAATCTTTGCTTATTTTATCGCTTTCACATGCACATAACAATTAAATCAAATAAAAAAAATTATTATGAAGATTAAAATTCTACTTTTTATTTTTTAATGTTAATCTATTTATTTATTTTTATTTTTAATGAAAATATGTGGTCACTAAACAAAAGTTGATAAAAAAAATCAAAATTATATATAAAAAAATTATTTTTGTTTTAAAATAGTATTATTAAAAAATATTTAAATACTAAAAATAATTTTAACAATATAAGTAGAATAATCAAATCTTTACCATTCTTTTATAATACAAAATTAAAGATGATAAATTATTAAAAATAAATAAAAATATTTTAATATGTGTGTTATCAAATAACTAAACATGTCATTTAACATTTATCAACTAACTTATTAATTAATATTATAAAATGCTTCTAATTAAATCATCTAGCTTATAAGTTTACAACTTTTCAAATTCAGCTAGCTTATGAATTAATTTTACTAAAAACTTTCAATTACAATATCTTTGATAAGACACTCACGGGATTTATATGTTCATTTAATTAATTTATAAGTTAGTTTGACTTAGTTTTGTTTGGTATACAAGTTTATTTTAATAATTTTTAATTTATTTTCATAATTTATTTCAAGTAATCTGTAAAAATAAGTTAGCTTATAATTAATTATATTTATCTTTATTTTTTTAAAGATATTTTTTAATCAAATAATTAATTATATTTTTTATATTATTTTACATTGATCAACTACCTTATCAACTAATATCAACTAATTTATAAGCTTCAACTAACATATAAATTAATTTTATTAAATACACTCTTAATTAGTTTATAAATTTTCAACTTTTCAACTAGTTTATAAACCCTAAACCCTAAACTTAAACTAACTTATAAATTAATTTTACTAAACACAAGCTAACAAAGATAACCAAACTTGCTAATTGTAAACCTTGTGTGTGTTTATTATTTTTTTTACTTTTAGAATTTGACGGTTGTTATTGCTTGTTCCGTATTATTGAGTGAATGCTTCAAAACTGCATGAATCTAATTAAAAAAAAGTGGAACTAAACAATTAAGGAACTAAAATAAAATAAATTCAATTGAATTAATATTTATATCTAAATATCTGAATGAAGTCAATATAAATTGAATTAAAATTTATATATTCATACATATATGTATGCACAATATAAAAAAGTTTTATAAAAAAATTATAACGTTATTAATTTCTCATGAAGTAAAATTTGATCCTTTCTCTTTAGTTCGGACATATGGCAATAACAAGTTCACATTCTAACCCAATACAAGACAAGACTAGTTTAAAACCTCTACCACCATTTTGAATTGAGCACAACTAGCTTTAATAATAATAATAATAAAAGACAGTCATTCACAAAGAAAAACCAGAAAAACAGCATGGTCTATTTCTAGATATTTTGATTAAATGCTAAAAACCCACATTTACTTCATCTTAAATAAGGATAATTAAATTCTCTATACATAACAAAAAAAATAAAAAGACATAAGATCATTTTAGCATAACCCATGTTAGGGATTAAAGTTGTTAAGGATAAAGTTATTTCATTTTAATAAATATAAAATAGAACTTGCATAATTCATAATTAAAAAAGACGTTTAGGAAGGAAAATTATAATAATCTAAGATAAGGCACAAGAAATCTCATTCCTGTCTATTTATGGAATCAAGATAAGAACAAATTCTATTGACTAACACCTTAGAAATAAACTTGAATAGAGCATTACACAAGTTGATTGAAATCAAGATATGTCAAATTATTTATTTTAGGAATAAAAATAATCAAGTTTCAACAAACTTACCAAGAATATAACTTGTATTGATGGCTTAATTAACTAATGACCATACCTCTTGCCTTGCCACCTATTAGTAGGATATACCAAAAATAGGTTGAAATTTGTCTAGACTTAGTGCTTTGTAAGGATTCATAGAAAAGATTGTTTGCTAGCCTCTTCCTTGAAATTAGGTTTAGTTAGAATGTCAAATAAATCCTAATTCATTTGAGGAATATTCATTAGTTGAAGACCAAAAACCCTTCATCAAGACCCCGTGAATATTTTTTTCTTCTTTTGATCATTGTTTGAGTATGAAAAACTTAGTATCTTTAATGCCAAATTTAATCCATTTTTCTCTTGATTTATAGAACTATAATATCTCTTCTTGAGCTAGAACCTTTTAGTATTCCTTGAAAATTTGTGTTCCAATCTCACTAGATCAAAGGATGTGTGGAAGTGAAGTTAGTTATGAACTCTTTTTATTCTATTTTTTTTCTCTAAGAATGTCCCTTGAAGGAAGTTACATAAGTTCTCATCCATTATTGAGTTCAATAATACTACCAACCTAGGAAATTACTTAGAGTTTCCACTTTTAATTGGTAAAATTAAGAAGAAAAAATATTCTTTATTATGGATAGAAATCACAATAAGCTAGCGGGATGAAAGTGTAACTTATTAAATAAAACACCGACAAACTCAAATTGATTTAAACCAACCAAAAATATTTGAGTTAGATTTTTAGCGTATTTGGGTTAAATTCAACCCATTTAAACTTGTTGATGAATGAGTTGGATAATAGATTTTGATTTCTAAACTAATTGACTTGTTGATCCAACTTGTGAATAAGTAAATAAAAACTAATATTAAAAATTATTATTATTATTTATATATTTATATACATGTGTATATATAATTATATGTCTATATCTATATATTTAAATTTTAAAAATATTTATTATTATTATTAGAATATCAATCTATTAGTTATAAGTGACAACAAACATTATATTATGTACATTGACATATATTTATTAACTTTATTAACACTTTGGCTCTATTTTCTACAACTCTTATATTAGGATATCTGAGTTTCTTCTTTTTTTCATGTTGAGATTCTCTTTGTTTTTTAGTCACAATTACACTAGTAACTATATTGAAAACATCCAATTTGAGATGTCTTTAATCTTTTCTTTTTGTGAGATTTATTTATTTTTCTTAATTTTTCACATGGATGAGTTTTATGTATTAATATTTCTTTTAGTTTTATTCTTGTTATATTATTGTAAGAAAACCAGGTAAAGGATATATATGATTATGTTATCTTAGATGCAATTAGGTGTATTTTAATAAAATTTTATCTTAAAAAATAAATATTAAATTATAAAAAATAATAAATGTATTTAAATGTTCTAACTCTTGATTCAACCTAATCTAACTCAATCTGTTTAAATTTGATCTGACCAAATCTATCTTAAGAACACCAAGATTAAAAATAATGATAGACATAAATAAAAGATTAAAATTAATAAAAAAAAACTAAAAATATAATTTATTAAATAAAATTACATATGAATCTTAAGTAAATGATATGATGACATAAATTATGATAGTAATAGATGACATGGACAAGAATGTTAAAAAAAAAAGTTTAAGAAATAAAATTGATCAAAATTTTGATTGGATACTAAAAACAAATATCCGAATTTGTTTTTGGAACAAAAGATATTAAATAATTTCAGATTATTCTTAGGTAGTTTGGATCTTCTGTGGTTGCTTGTTCAAGTTTAACTTTCCACATCATCCTCATTTAACTTCATTTTAGTTTCTCTACGCAGCTGTGAAAACATCCATTCATGACCTAACAAGAATAGGCCTTTTGAGGACTCTCCTTTTGGCTGAGCTGAATCGTCCTGCTTTTGTATGTAGTCACATCCAATCTTTGTAAGCATTTTACCTCTCCAAACAACAATATAATCTTTTTTTATATATATATTTAAATGCTGATAAAAAATAACTAAATATTTAAATATCCCAACAATACCAAAATTTTATTAATATTTTTTATTTTTTTTACTCTTCTTATCATGTCATGTTATTAATTATAAGATAAAATATATTTTTTCTCTTATTTTATCTTTATTTATATTTTTAGTCTATAATATTAATTTTAATTATTAAATAATGATATAACAAACATAAATTATATATAAAATTTTTTTGTTTAAATTTATAATAATTTTTAATTATTACAATTTTTTTTTACAATCTAAATATTTATTTTTGTAACATTTTTGATGATTTTAAAAAAATAACAATAGTATTTAGACACTCCAATATTACTAACACCTTATTGACTTTTTTTTATTATTTTATTTTACTTTTCTTATTATATTATTAAAAAAATCTAGATTAGTTTGTTTAAATTTAAAATAAATATTTTTTAAAATGTTTCTTTTAAAAAAGATATATTTTTTTCTTAAAAAAATAAAAAATTATTAAAAATAAAATAATTTAGAAAAACATTTAAAAAGAT
>JAMLFT010005945.1:0-16811 GCA_026544285.1 Pachyrhizus erosus
ATAAATAAATATAAATATAATTTAAATATTTAAATTTTAAAATACATTATTTATCAAACATATATTAATAATATATGAATTTAATTGTATGTACTTGTTTAGAGAATAATAAAATTGTATTATGATTGTGTTTTATTCTTGTATAACACATTGAATATTAATGTTGGAAATAAAAGTGTTAATGTCCATTAAAGTTTTCACAAAATAAAAATAATCAAGTTAAATAAAGGATTTAAAAGATAATTATTTAAAATTTTAAAGACCAAGTGTAATGACATCATTTTTTGAATATTAAAATCAATGTAAATCAATATTTAGATTACTAAAGTTATATTTAACCCTAAAATTAAATATTTCTTGACGATATTTTTGTATATATAATATTTTATTGGTGAAAGGTATAATATTAGAGAAATTATTATTGTACATATGAAAATGTACGTCTGATATCCACCTAACACATGTTTAAATATTATTCTTTTTAATCTGATTTCCAAGATATTAACTACTAGTAATTATTTTAATAACTTTTTAACATGGTTAATTACTTGCAACATATACTTAACTACTATTAGATATTTTAATAATTTTATGATATTATTAACCATATATTAATAATTGATATAATTATTTTTATTTACTTTTAACTACTCATGAGATAAAATTAATCATTTTTACATATATAATTAATCATGTACGATGATTCATTATTTTATGACATTATTAACTATATCTTGATAATTATATATAATTAACTTTGTTTTTTTTTTTACTTCTCAAATCAACCATCAATTAAGCACCTATATAAGTGAACGTAGGGTGTTAAAATTCTAAATGTAAAGTAATATTTTTTTCTTAATATTAATATCATGAGACAATCATGGGATGTTACATGTTTTAAAAAAATGAGAAGAATAAGGACATGATTGGGGTAACTATAAGATTCCAACAACAATTTATTGGGGTATCGTATGCTATTGGTAAAGTACGTTGTTGGCAAGTGGATGAAGTAGATTTCATGTTTTATTCTCAAATCACCTAGCATGTTGGGGCAGCTTATATGGTGAAGTAGTGAATCAAATGGTTTATTGTGATGAAGTTAAAAAAATTACTACAGTAACTATTTAAAAAAAAAGGCAAATTATATTTTTATCTTATAATGGTAAAATGACATTTAAACCCTTAACAAAATTTGTATTTTGAAAACATAATTCTCAAATTCATTATTCTTTGGTGAGAAATTATGCATTTTCTTATGCAATCGTATCGCCTAATCTCCCGAATTTGCACCCTAACTAACCTTATCCACTTCCCTAATCCTCAACGCCACCATCCATTGACCAAGTTATCTTACAAATTACAGTGAATTCTAATGAAAAATTCAAAAATAACTAATTTTAAGCATAGAAAAAAAAGGTCAAACATCTCTAACCACTTTTTGGATACCGTGTGATTCCAATGATTCCAACAAAAATACGAGAGAGACACATGCTAAAAAAGGAGAATTAATGAAGACACAAGCATCTTTTATATATATATATATCTATAGTTTTTTTGTTAATTTTTATTGGATGTTTAATTTTGCTGGGTGTTTGTTTTACTATAAAGCAATATAAAATTACAACGTGTTATAGACTAGAATCCAAAAATAATAATACCCCACCATCCTCTCTCCCAAAAGGATTCCATCGTAGGTCCTTGACGTTCTTCCCCATCATTAGTGTCACTCCCTCCTGAAGTGTCCCAAATCTTCATTGTCATTGCTTTAAACCTAACCAACCAAAATCCTACTCTAATTTTATCGAATGAGTTTTGCCACTATAGGTGCAATCAATGATGTTGGACTGAACTTTTCCATTCCTTCTAATTTTTGTAATAACACAACCTCTTAGTTTCTCTTTAAGCTTCATTCCAAAGGACTAACATATTTTCAAAATCAAAGTGCTAGTTACAAACACCTTCACACATCATTAAACTCGTCTATTTAGTTTAGGGTTAATTTTTTTTATTAAAACTAAAATAATTATTTAATATAATATTATCATATACTTATCCATGGCATGTAATTTGTATTGTTCAATTTTTTTAATTATATCTAATGGTATTAATTAGGTGATTCACTAGTGGATAATATTTAGCATATATTAAGAGTTGTTAGTTCACCCATGAACCATTTGATCCACTATTTAATTGTAGAATTCACCTTAGGAATATTACGTTGTCCTTATTTGAAAAAGTTGTATTTAAATAATGTCAAGTGGATAGTAAGTTTTTTCCCTTGCTTAGAATCGTTTCAAATCCTAAATCTTAAACCCTTGCCAAATTTTATCCATTCTCTTCATATATATTTGAATACCACTTAAGTCTTTGGATTTTGCTTCCTAAATAAATACACACAATGGTTGTTAGAGTTTCTACTAATCAAGTATGTTTACTACTTGTTGTGAGGACTCGAAATAAATACTTTATGATGTCACATGCTAAAGGTACAATGTTGTTTATGTTGTTAATTTTAATTTTGTGATTTTTGTCCTTAAATTCTTAATTGATGTGAAAGTATTTTATTTATAATTGTTAGTCATGATTTAGTAACTTGTGTTGGGGCAATGTTTAAATTTATTATATAATATAATTTATTATATTATTTATAGTTAATTTGTTAGTATGATTATATTTATATATATGTATGTATAGATGTTGTAGATTTTGTAAAAGGTTTTATTACTTATTCAAAAAACTTATAGGGAAAATTAGTTTATATTTTTTTGAATTAAAAATGGTCTTAAAATAAATATAAACATTAATTTTTAGATAAGTATTGTGATTCATAAAAAATTCTTCAATGAAAATAATAATAATGAAATCACACATTTAGAAAAAAAATATTTTAGTTATTATAAAAAATAATTATCCTAAACTTAATTATTTTTATACATATTAAATCAATTTATTTATTTATTCATATTTTATTAAAGAAATTTTTAAAATATGAAATGGCTTTAGATTTTTTTTAATTGAAAGAAACTTATGCTTTAATTAACATTAGTTTGATATTAACAGTCTTAACTTTTTTAATTGTCATGGTACAAAAGAAAATATTAACAAAAGAAAATAAAATCTTATTAAAAGTATTAAATTATATTAAAAATTGGTATTGTTAAACTATGTAATGTTTATAGAATATTATTAACAATATTTATAATTATTGTTATTGTAAATTTTTTTGTATTTAACTTGATATCAACTATGTTATAAAATAGTGATTGAATAAATTATCATATGATTATTAAACTTTAATTAAAAGTTTTGTATCTTGAAAAGTTAAAAAATAAAAGAAAAATAAATAAATTATTAAAAACTTAAAATATTAAATTTTTTTGGGCCTAAAATTTTTTAGACATGGTTATGCTCATTTTCCATGATCTAGGATAATATTTAATAGTGATATTTTTATTCATGTAATGCAAAAGAGGTTAGAGTCTATTTAGATACAAATTAAAAGTATTCTTAATTTGTATCCAAACAAACTCAGTCAAATTTGTTTTTTTATGTTGCATTTTGATATCATCTGGGATGATAATCATAGTTATTGTTGTCTTTTATAATGTTACTATTTTTTCTTCTTGCTTTTTCTGTCATTATTTTCTTTTATTTTTCTATTTTTGTTAGGATTAACTTTTTTATTGATAAAATTTTATGATTTTTTTTTTGTGTTAGAATTTTTTTTATTATTATAATTAGAGTTGGAGAATCTCGTACTTCATTTCACTCACATTTAATAAAAAAATTTGGCTTATGTTTGGATTTAATAAAAACAATGTTTCAAAGTCAGTACATATCGATTTGAGAGAAGAATAAAACAACATTTTTAATGAAATGAAATCTATTCATACATCGTTTTTTTTTTTCCTTATATACCATCTTCATTTTTATAATTCAAATAAGAAAATATTTTTTTCTTTCTCTCCGTCTCCCTCTACTTCATTCCCTTCTACCAATCCAAATATTTAGAAGTATTTTGTGGTTATGCTTTCTATCTTTCCAGACTGAATTTCTAGTATTAGCTGCTATTCTCAATTTGAATGCCTTCTTCTTCCTTCGTCTTATACTCTTTTTCTTGGAGTAGACAATTTTTTCGAAACATCTATTTCTGCTCGATTTTTTTTTTTTCGCTGGTGATAATAAACAGAAAGAATCTTGTTAAACCGCAGCCAAACACACTCGAAATGTGAGTACCATACATGGGTATTGGATTTTTCAGCAAAGCTGGAGCAAAATCTTATGATTTTGTCTGTTTGTTATGTAAAGGATTCTTTGTAGCAGTAGTTTGCTTTGGCTATGTTTTATTAAGTGTAGACATTTTATTATTCTGTCTTGGTGGTTACATGTTTCAGGCTCGTTTACTTTAGCATGAAGTTTTGATTCTATGGTTACTAAATGTTCCAGCTAAAATTGAACTGATAGTTAATACCGACCAGTAGTAGCCTTGAGGAGTTGATGAATGTTTTATATGCAAAACAGAGAGGAGCTGATGAATTGATAGCTTAAGCACACAGAACATTTGGATTGTCGTTTTACAGTCACAATATAATACGTGCAAATTTTATGGTCTGTTTTTAGTGTTTGATAAAAGATGAAGAAAATAAATAAATAAAATTTCATCGCAAATCAAATTTTGTTTGACCTTCAATTTAGTTTTAGTTTCAGTAGTTTGTCTTCTTGTTTGGCACGGAAGATATATTATCGCTTTACTCTGTTTCAAGTAATTAAAAATGAAACCACTGATTTTTTTAATAATAATTTTTTACATATTAATTTAAGATATCGTTTCCAAACCAATATTAGATTTTTTTAAATAAAGATAAGCAAGAGTGCAAGACGTTGATTTAGGTATAGATATTACTTGAGAGATACATTAATATTGAGTATACTCTGTCAACTAAGTGTCATTCACTGGTTTGAGTAAAAAATTTGTTAGAGTTCAAATTTTTAGATATCCAAATAGTATAAAAACTTAATTAATATTCATTATCTTTTTATGTTTTTCTTTTATTATATTACACCATTAATCATAGTATTTTTGTTTTATTTCTCATCTCTTTTTATATCTCTCTATATCTACACTTTTGAGTGTCATGGATCTTTTTCCTTTTTTACACATGTGAGCTAGATTGTTATTAAAATACATTTGGTCTAGACCTAAATTGAGTATCTGAAATCTTTAAATAATTAGATAGGTGTTAAAAAGCTACCCCATCTAATATATGGTTTTGAAATTCTACAATACGATTAAGCCATGAACTCTGGTAATTATATTTTTAATAAATAAGCCATCAATTTTGTCCATTATTTTTTCTTAAATAATCTACAAAGTAATAAAATTATTTATATAATCTATAGATTATTGAATATTTATTAATTTAATTTTAAATTAGTTTATTTTAATGAAAATATAGACTATTTTTTCTTAAAAAAATAATATTTAAATAACTCCAAACATAATGTTTAATACTTCTAAAATTTTTTATTCTTATTTGATATCTCAACATGAATGAGTTAAATTGAAGTTAATTTTAAGGAATTCTAAAAATTAAATTTGATAAAATTTAAATTATATTTTAAGCCATTTCAATATGTTATATTTTTAATAATTGTGTATTAGTAATATTTTTACATTTTACTTAATATAATATTATATCTATATTTATAATTTGTATTTTAAATTATAGCTTAATTTAATAATATTTTACATGACGTATTAACTTTAATTTTATATTTTTAATTTTATAATTTAATTAAGTTAATTCTATAATTGGGCGTGGGTCAAATATGAATTTTCAGTTTGTTTATATATATAACCCTACCAAAATTTTGGAAACAGAAATAAAAACACGCCTTGGCGTTGCGTCTCTTATTTGAAACACTTTAAGTTGCGCAGTTGTTTCTCTCTTTATCTTTCCCCAATTTTTGAGTGTCACTGTTGAATCGATTGGATTAGCATTAGGTTGATCTGAAAGACGCAATTCACATGGCGAGCGCGATGGTAGAGGATGCGAACTTCGAAGATGATCAGCTCGCGAACATGACCACCGACGACATCGTCAGAGCTTCTCGTCTTCTTGACAACGAGATTCGTATCCTCAAGGTAGAGTCTTTTCTTTCTGTTTTCGTTTTTCTATTTCTGTAACCCTAACCCTAACACTATCGATTGCACTATTTGTTTGTAATGTTTCCGTCTTGTTAGCCGTTAGGGTTTTGGTTTTAATTTAATTGTTTGTCGTGGCTGAAGGAAGAGTTGCAGAGGACCAATCTTGAATTGGAATCGTACAAGGACAAGATCAAGGAGAATCAGGAGAAGATTAAGCTCAATAAGCAGTTGCCTTACCTCGTTGGCAACATTGTTGAGGTGCCTATATTGTTCGTTTCCCTGTATTCCATGTTCTGTTGGGGATTTTGGGACTTTGAATTCTGAATCTTCTGGGATGGATGGAAGAAACTGTTTCTTGATTTATTCACACTCTTCTTGGATCATGACGTGATAATTTTTTGCATTTAGATACTGGAAATGAACCCAGAAGACGAAGCTGAAGAAGATGGTGCTAATATTGATCTTGACTCACAAAGGAAGGGAAAGTGTGTTGTGCTAAAGACTTCTACTCGTCAGGTGACATGGATGATGTTTTCATGTTAGCAAAGAATATCCATGTTTTCATATTTAGACATCTGCTGTTTCTATATCATATTTCAAGATCGTTTCTTGTTTGCTATCATTATTACCATTATCTCACGTTTTTAGTTAAGGAAAGTTCTTATCTTCCTGCAATTTTAAGCTTAATAACGTTCTCTTTTGACTGCAGACAATCTTTCTTCCTGTTGTTGGGCTTGTTGACCCTGACAAGTTAAAACCCGGTGATCTGGTTGGTGTTAACAAGGATAGTTACTTAATCTTGGATACCTTGCCTTCTGAGTACGATTCTAGAGTTAAGGCCATGGAAGTTGATGAAAAGCCAACTGAGGATTACAATGATATTGGTGGATTAGAGAAGCAGGTGAGCTTTTGGTTCTTGCCTTAATTATTGAATCACATATTTGGATTAGGTAATGTGATCTCTCAGGTCATTTTAATAACATGGTCTTCCTCCACAGATTCAAGAATTAGTTGAAGCAATTGTTTTGCCCATGACCCACAAGGAGCGGTTCCAAAAGTTAGGTGTTCGTCCTCCCAAGGGAGTGCTGTTATATGGACCTCCAGGGACTGGGAAAACATTGATGGCCCGTGCCTGTGCTGCACAGACAAATGCCACTTTTCTGAAATTGGCAGGCCCTCAACTGGTCCAGGTATGACAGCTTATTTCTAATTTTTTCTTTTTTCTCCATAATACATTTCTAAGCATGACTAATGATTCCACTGTTTGTACCTACTAATTATACCATTATTACATGTATGTAACATTTTTCCCCTATGACAAATGAATAGCTGGTGCAGTAGGGCCAGAACGATAATTATTCTTCAGTTTCTTTTGGCTAAACTTTGCCAGTGATGTATGTTAATGACACTTGTTGATTGTGCAAGGATTATTTCTTACCTATTTTTTAATATGCTGAGTACAAACCTGCATTGAAATAGCATCTGATTAATCTGACACATCTAAATAGTCTAGACTTGTTTCCTCCATTTCACTTTCACACTACTACCATTATTGTTTGTATTCACGCCACTTGACTGGGTTTAGATTAGAATGATCTAACCTGGAATTTTGTACAGATGTTCATAGGAGATGGGGCAAAACTTGTTCGTGATGCCTTTCAACTGGCTAAAGAGAAGTCACCATGCATCATTTTTATAGATGAAATTGATGCAATTGGTACAAAGCGTTTTGATAGGTATTATTAGGTGGCAGAAATTTAGATATACATTTGCAATTGACCATTTTTATCTCGTTTGAGGTATAGATCAGAGTGTTACTCAGTTAAAGTGTAGTGGTTCCAACCTTGATGTATCTTGTGGCTGATTGCAGTGAAGTAAGTGGAGACAGAGAGGTACAACGAACAATGTTAGAATTGCTTAATCAGCTTGACGGTTTTAGCAGTGATGACCGGATTAAGGTTTGTCTTTAATTCTTTTTATTTATATGTTTTTTTCTATTTATAACTACTTGAATAGTGACTAGATTTAGAAGTTGCCACCAAATTTACTGGATTTTTGTTCAGTTAGGCTATAGGCAATTGAAGTGCCATTTTTATTTATTCTTGTAAATTGCAGGTAATAGCAGCAACAAACCGTGCAGATATTCTTGACCCTGCCCTTATGCGTTCTGGTCGATTGGATCGTAAAATTGAGTTTCCGCACCCAAGTGAAGAAGCAAGAGCTCGAATTCTACAGGTTTGGTGACTTCAAACATTATCTGCTGACATGTTTTTCAACCAAAACATATCTGACTACCCAATTTTTGATATTTTAGATCCATTCAAGGAAGATGAATGTTCACCCAGATGTCAACTTTGAAGAACTTGCTCGGTCCACAGATGATTTCAATGGAGCACAACTGAAGGCTGTCTGTGTTGAGGCGGGCATGTTGGCTCTACGCCGTGATGCAACTGAGGTTTGTTTTCTTCCAAGATATGCAACAACTTAAATAAGTCAAATTATAAAAAAAATTAACGCCATAATCAATCTAGGAGATGTTACTGGCTGGCATTTCTGTTTGGAGCCTTTATTATAAACAACATAATCCTATGACATATATACTCCCAGCATAGCTTCTAGTTGGAGCGATTAAGAATTTTATTGCCATAATTATTGCCAATTTCTCTTGCCTTTCAGTGCTAAAGCTCTAGACCAACTTATAATTTGTTTTATATATTTTACCTGATGTTGGAATGCTCGTGAAATCTGTTTTTGTTTCAAACGTAGGTGAACCATGAGGACTTTAATGAAGGTATTATTCAAGTCCAAGCAAAGAAGAAAGCAAGCCTGAATTATTATGCATAGGCTGGATTGTGGAACAAGCTATATTTCAGTTTACAAAGATCTATTGAGACATCTCATGCCAATGGAAAACCTGAGTCGATGTTTGACCTTTGTTATCTTCTTTTTTTTTTTTTTTTCTGGCAATCTTTAATCGTATGATAACCTACAGCATGCCAGACTCATCATATCTTCAAAAAAAAAAAAATGTAAAAAACACAATCTGATCGTTAATTTCGTAGTGGTAACAGAAATTTGATCTGCTTGCTATGTTTAAAATTTTGTTGATCAGGCTGTTTCTTATGATTTTATTTTTGAGTTTAGGGTTTAGGGAAAGAGGGTCAGCCAATCTTGAGAATAATATTTTGGATCTCTAAGGCAAAAACAAGGAAAATTTCAGGTAGTCCCATTTCCCCATATTTCTGTTCAAATTTATCTGCCTATTTTTCATTGTGAACGTCGTCCTATTTGGTCTCTTAAGTCAACCTGGGACCCAATCCCCCCCAATCTGCCTAGTGTATATACCTCAATCCATCCGTGTCCTCCTAGAGAAAGTTGCGACACTTCTTATCCAACTCATCACAAACTGACATAGGAAGGCTAGATGTTTGCAAAAATTATGTCGATAAAGCTGGAACTTACCGCCACTGTAAGGGTTAATCTATTCGCAAAAGATTTAACTTTCCACTAACTCAATCTATTAGTGACTCTGTTTAGAATGTTCTGATAAGTCTACCTGTTCACCCTTTTATGTATAACGGGGACTCCAAGATACTGTCCCAGATTACCAATTCTTTGGAAGCTCATATTATTAATAATCACATTCCTTTGACTCCAATGAACATTATTTGAAAAGAAAATCCTAAAAGCACCAAAGGCCTATGAGATAAGGATTCTGAGACCCCCAGACCTTTCATGGGTATAGAGGATTGTTTAAAAATCCATAGTAATACTTCATTTTCTGTCATTTAGTATTCAATATCTCTAAGTTGCTCCCAAAGATGCTGCCTCAAGGCAAAGAGAAGGCTCCCATACACATGTAAGAAACCATTTTTGGATCATTTATCAATTTATCCTTTATGTGGACTAGTTGATTTAATGAATGAATCACGTCCACCTTCCAAAGCTTATCGTCCCAAAAGCACTATATACCACCTACAAAGCCTATTTATTGTATGAATCTCCCATCATTGCTAGATGGTTTCCTATAACTACTATTCTCTGCCCAGTAGTGTGACTTTTCAATAGGAAAAGAAAGAAATATTAAATTTTCTAACAAGTTTCTTCTTGAGGAGAGTAAATCCCTTAGAGGATGCTCCCTATAGCAATGGGTTCCAACTCATTGTAGGCTTCTCTTTTCTTGGTGATGCAGCTTATATCTTTCAATTCTGAGTTCGTGAATGAATTTCCTTTAAAAATACATAAAAATAACAAAGATCAAGTGTTAAAAGAAAATAGAATTAAACTTTAATCTAAATTAATTTACTTATTCAGAATTACTTAAAATGAGTGCAAGTAGTGTCCAAAAATATAAGAGATATAGGATAATTATACCTAAGTATTGGAAAATTTTAAGTATAGGTAACAGTTATCATTCAACACAAATTCTAGGGTACCTTCCTCTTAAATGAATGAATGTCAACCTATCCACCTTTAGTAGCATTGTGCCAATAACAAATCTTGTCCTATAGAGAAAGCGTTCATTGTAAAACTCTGCGAAGTTTGGGAATGCGAATGTAGATTGCAATCCTCTTGACCTTCTTTGAGCTTATGTGGAAATTTAGCTAGCCTCCACCTCTAAACTATCAATTAATGTCCTGTCACCATCAATAGATTCTCAAAAAGTGCATGTTTATAGTCTTTTTCAAAAGAAAAACAAATTTAAGTAATACTCTTCATACATGTCAATAATGGTAATAGCACCTGATTTGGCCCATTCTCTATTCAATTATACTCAAATGCCTTGAACTTCACTTTTTTTTCCCAATAAGTATACCACCAACTAACCTTTCCATGAAGCACACCATTGCTTGTATTCTTCGTTCGACATTTGAACAATAGGACAAGACAAATTTCCTTTTTGTCTTGTTTTTTCAAAGTTCTCCAATAATTTCTCATCATGATCTTTCCCAATCAAAATGCTTGGTCTTTGGCCAAATATGCAAAAATTTCTCTTTGAAAGAATCATCCTATTTCATAATTTCCTTCATAACAATTTTGTTGTCCGTTACAAGGCTTGTTGGCATTATAATTTTCACATTTTTGGTACTTGGCTTAGAAGGTCCATTTTCTACAACAAAAGTTCCTCGAAAATACCTATTGTCGTAAAACCCTAGCAAAGCCTTTCAAAACCACAATGACAATAAAAATGAAGTATGAAAATTGATAGTGACTAAACTATACATGTTCTCAAGCAATTGAGCATCTATGTAGATAGTGACTAAACTATACTATAATTTTCTTTAAAAACTGATGACTTATAATAGTAGATACTAGATAGAAATATGCTTATTGTATTTCATTCATGGCCAAATTGTAAACTTAGGAATATGATAAGAAATATAGATTGTAGGCATTGAAAGAGATGCCCTTGCTGGAGCATCTCTTTTAGCTTGTCTCCTAACATAACCAAGCTTAAAAATTGGTAATCTAATAATGGAAAATGACATTCATTAATAACAATACCAAGCTCTGAAATATATTTTGTATGCTTTTTAATCATATCAACCAAACCTTTACAATTAAACTTAAATTGAAATGTGTTACAAGCCAAGGGAAACAACAAAACTTAACACAGAGTAAAGCCATGACGTCACCCTTCTCCACCTTACGACAACGATTGAAACATTGAGCCCTTAAGACAATCTCATCTTGGATGCATATTGCCATAGTCTTACATTGTTAATTGCCAAAGAACACAAATTCAATGTTGCACTTGTAATAGCCAACAGTAGAAAAGCACCAATAAAGTTTGAAGTAATTTGAATTTGCACTATCAACATCAATGTTACATCAATGTTGCATGAACCCAATCTTGAAGGAAAATGTTAGCTCGTTGAATCATTGTGGTAATAATGAATTCCTTAGCTTCTTTCAACTTTTTATTTCAACTTCTCCATAAACTCCAAAGCACCATAACAATTTGTTGGCATTTATCCAACACCTTGATAAGGTTGAAGAAAACCTACACGAACAAATAAGCTTGGATTAAATATTTCTCTATAGTATTTTTTAGGAGAGTATGATCCCATTGATACTGTGGGACATGAAAGAAGAAAATGACTAGTATTCTTAATGTCTAACTCATGCATAGGACAAATGATAGAGCATTAAATATGATGGTATTAAAGTCCACATAGAGTTGGAAAGCATTATCTGTAAGCTCTCCAAAGAAAAAATTAACATGTGGAGGGATCTTGAGCTTCCACAAATGATTCCATTAAGAACAATTAAGTCATCATTACGAATCATTTGATTTAACATTACAAAATAAGCACTGTTGACAAAATATATACTATGCTTATTATATGCCCATATAGTTTTATCCTTCTTAATAACCTTTAATGATTTATTCAAAATATTGTTAGCACCTTGGGCATAAGATATGTGCTTGATTAAATCTTCATTCCACTAACGTGAGTTTGGTAGCATAATATCATTCACTCATTCAATTGTGTATACATAATTGACAAGATAAAAAAAATACCATGAGATTGTATTTTTTAGCTAAGGTTAACCCTAAATTATGATATTGTATTGTAACCAATCCTTCATCTTGGTCCTTCTATCAAAACTAGTTGTGTAGAGAATAAGCTTCACTAGATATATGATGGATTGTGATTGAATCCCACATCCGTGAAAACCCTTATTGGGAAGTTTTTAGCTTTGAAGATTTTAGAATAACTTAGAGAACAAACTTAATGAGCACTTCTCTACCAACCATTTAGAGGGTATTGCCTTATTCGAAATTTATTTTTTCCCATGTTGTCTTTTTTATGTACTTAAAAACATTTCTTATTTCTTCCAATAATAGATGGCAAATCTAAGTTATTGTTACAATCTAGACTCTCCCTCACACTAAGAATATCAATGAATGAATTTTTTTAAAAGGCTACTCACATTTTTGTTGAACATAATTTCAAACTTCTACAAATTAATAATGAGCCTAAAAGCTTTAGCATAAGTCTTAAGAACATCATTTACCATAGTCACCACTTTGTCATGAGATCTAAAGAAAATAAAGCTATCGTTAGCAAACATAAGATAGGTAATGTTGGGATCAAAGTTGAGAGGCCTTCAACATAAATGATGAATATGTAAGGAGGTAAATGGCCTCCTTAACGAAGATCTCTCCCAAGGGTAATCAGACCAACTAACTCATCATTTACTAGAAAACAATAATTGAACAAATGTCACACATAACATGATTTGGTCAACAAATTTTGCATCAAAGTCTATATTTACCAACATGGCTCTTAGGTAACCCCAATTCACATGGTCATATGCTTCATTAATATCAATCTTCAAAGTTGCCTCCCTAATTGTATATGATTGTTCCTCTAAAATGCTCTTTTTAATATTCTACATTAACCTCTTAGTAAGAATATTGCAAGGATTTTATACAAGACATTACACAATGCAATAGGTTGCAAGTCTTTTATGGTATAAGGTTGTTTAACTTTTGAGATAAAAACATTTGTGTCGTTCAAGGAAGGAAAAAAAAGTTTGTTTCTAACCAAAAACAACAATCAACAATCATAAACAATATTCTCCCCACAAATATGCCAAAATACGTGATAAAATGTTGGGTTCAAGCCATTTGGACAAGGAGTTTTATTTGTATACATTAGAAACAACATTGTGTTAATCTTCTTTGCTAAACACCTTCATCATTACAAAGGTTCTTGATGGTGAATCTCTTCATTCTCAACATGGTCATTATGTGGAAATAATTGGTATTTATGTTGTAAACCTTGAGCTAAAGGACCTTTAAATGGTGCTTCCAAAAAAATTATTTTCTTGCAATAGGAGTTTAGTAAGGTGCTCACAACTTGTGAAACATATTAACATACTCCTCATTAGTTTAGTGTGTATAATCTTTAGACGCCATTTACACTGTTCAATATCTTTACGAATTTGAGCTTGAACTTTTCTACCTTACACCTTTAATTTGTATTGGTAAGTGTAACAAGCATAAATTAACGGAAGAGTGAATATGGTAATCTTAGCTCAAATAAACAATAACATGGTTGCAAAAAGTTTAAAAACAACAAAACATTACAAATAAAAAAAAGAATCTAAATGTCTTCAATTACTAGCAATAATTGAAGGAAGATTCAACAACTAGGTTACTTACATATGAAGGTAATAGTTGAATTAATGGTGATGTCAAGTAGAATGATAAAATCAAGGATGAGAAAAGAATCACAAAATTTGAGGTGAGAGAAGAAATTTTCATACCATAATACATCACACCCCCTACCAATCATAATCATGTAGCCTTGTAGTGGCCACCTTCACGTGTTGGTTCATTCTATTTTCTTGTACTTTTGGATCAAAGGATATGTGGTTTGGGCCACTACTTGTCTCTTATTCTGTATTCCCTAAATTGTCCTTGTTGTAAGATTATGTAACCATTTTTATCCTTGACTTGAATGATACTTGTTTCAATTCCATCCTCATCAAAAGCAACCTTATCCTTTACTGATTCCCAAGTTGATTCTTAGCTAAGAAGTTTTGCCATTGAACCAAAATCTACTCTATAAGAACTGAAACTATTAAGATGTTTTTTCTTGTAAGGATCTTCATTGGTGACAACAAGGGTCCTTTGTTATTGAAAGTGAGTGGTGTATGCATATATTGGATTGAAGTGTTTCCTTTAAACTTTTTTTTAACAAGGAAGCATAGAATACTAGGTGTATCTTGGAATCTCGAGGGAATTGCAATTTGTATGCGACAAAATCAATCATTTCAAGTGCCTAGAACGATCCAAAATACCTCATCCGTAGCTTGTGATTTCTTCTAACGACCACTAAATTTTGCTTGTATGGTTGCAATTTGACCAAGATAAAGTCACCCATAACAAATATGATGCTTATTCTTCTCTTATCAACTTTTAATTTCCTGTAGTCTTGAGCTCTAACTAACTTCTTCAACATAGCCAAGGCTTGATGTCTTTTTATGAGTGCTTGTTGTAATGAGGAAGGGTCTTTAACATCCACCACATATCTTACTACCGTAGGATGATCTTTGCCAAATATCGCCTTAAAATGAGTCATAACAATGCTAGTATGATGGGAGGTATTGTACCAAAATTGGACCTGTGGTAGCAACTTTAACCAAATTTTTGGTTGATCAAAGCAAAAACATCTTGAATACATCTCTAGGGATTTTTTAAGATTTTAGTCTATCCATCTTATTGAGGATGATAAGCAGTGCTAACAGCAAGTTGAGTCCTTTATTGTTTGAATAATTGTTGCCAAAATTGGCTTATGAAGACCTTATCATGATAAGATACAATCAATGCTCCTAGACATATCATGCACATAGACAATCTGCTTGATAAATGGTTATGCTACAAATTTGTTGGTCTAATCATCTTTTGTTGGTAAAAAGTGTGCAAATTTGGCAAACCTATCCATAACAACCATTATCATTGTGAAGGAATGAGATAAGGTTTATTGGACAATGAAGTCCATTGAAATATCCTCCGAAACTTGGCCAAGTATTGGAAGAGGTTGAAGAAGACCTCCATGCAATGAATTCGTTGGTTTAGCTTGTTGGCACACCATGCAAGCTTGTACAGACTCTTTGATATCCCTGTGCATATTCAGCTAATAAAATTGTGAGCAAATTCTAACTGTGATTTTAGCTACTCCTGAATGACCCCCTTTGAGTTAAGAATGACAATCTTACAAGATGAAATTAATCAACTCGCTGCCTTCTAGTATCACAATTCTATTCTTCCATAATAGCATGTCATTCTATTTAGTATAATGGTTGTGATCTTGCCTTGGTTGCTTGCATTACAAAAGAAGTTCTTTGTACTGTTCTAGTATCACAATTCTATTCTTCTAGTATCCTGTCATAATGACTCAAATCCTACCTCCTCGTTATGTGGGTATCTCACTAGATGTTTTAGCCACTTCGCAAAGCTCATAGCCTCCAACAAATTCAAACCCACCATCTGGCCCCACTACCAATGAAGCTAACAACTTATAGAGGGAAAAGAAAACTTTTGAAGAAGAAGACCCCTCAGTGTTGGATTATATAGAGGATTACAGATTAAAGTAATATCTAGTAAATCAATTTATCCCATGCTTTGGATGAATGTAGAAATTATGAAAACAATTTGTATTTTAAAATATATCATATATAGTTGTACTTTTTAATTTTATAAATATATATCAACTGAATTTTCATTATCAGTTATATAATGCATGGATGATATAGTGATGGATAGATGACAGTAAATTATAACTCTTTAGTGACTAGTTGTTTTAAAAAAAAATATTATCTTGCCAAGTTAATTCAATAAAATTCTTGTTGAAATCATAAAATTTAATAAATTAAGTAAGTGAAAAAGAGCGTTACATATTTGATTGTTCGAAAAGAAATAAATGAAGATGCATTGCAACAAGCATTTATATTTAAGAAATTAATTTTAAAGAAAAAGAGGAAGAAAGTTGTATATTAAAGATCTTTTGAAATCTTATATATTTAATCTTTCACGCTTATATAGTATAACATTTTTATTTTTTTTATATTTTCATTTAATAAAGTAAAAAAATAGACAATTTATTATTTAAGTATCTAATAGACAAATTAATAAAATAGACAATTT